>JAHBCN010002589.1:0-50000 GCA_019359885.1 Listronotus oregonensis
AAATTTTTTAAAAATTTTTGGGCCCCTTTCCGAGTTCCCCCTTCGTGGTCGACAAAAAGGCGATTCACAAACCTTTTTTTTTTTTAAATTAAAAACTTCATCGATTTGGGAATAGATAGCCCTTAAAGCCAAAAGGGAAAATCCCAAGAAATAATTTTGGGCCTGACATCCTAAAAAATTTCCCCCTTGGGGTAGGGTTTCCTGTGGTTTTGTATTTTTTTTTTTTACGTCTAGTCCCCCCCAAATACTTACCACGAGCCGCCACTGCTTAGAAGTCAATGACCCCTTTAACAAAAAAAAAAAGATAAAGTCCCTTTGCTCGAATGGCAGTAAACCTTCTGGTTCGTTGCCAAAAACATTATCAAAACTTTCGAACAAATTATTTTCAATTCCTAATTTTTAAAGATATTATTTTTTCTACCTGGGATTAGGAAAAACCGAACTATTTGCCCAAAATTTGATAATCTTCCTTTTAAATAGTTGTCCCTGTTCCAATAATTTTTAAAAGTCAAACAAATTAAGCGTAACCTTCCTTTTTAAATATTCAAAAATTGTCTGGGATGAATGGCACACCAGCCATTGTCTTAAAAATATGCTTCTTAGCTTGCACCACCTTAACCCCTTCTTTTAAATCTCTAACAACTGGGGCATTTTCCAAGGGCTGAAAACTGCAAGAAGACTCCCTTGAACTATAGACCCTATAACTTTTTTAAGTTTTGTAAGGTAATGAAATAATTCATTATTTCCCAAATCCTAAAGTATTTGGAAAAACACAAAATTTTACATGTAGTATGGATTCTCTCACAGTTGTCTCACACAATTGGATCAAGTTTCTTGGTGAATCCCAGATCGTTGCCCTTGACATATCCAAAGCTTTTGAACATGTCCGGCATGCATGGAGGTAAGTAACACGCAGCATCGCCATTTGGGAGGCCGGGCCGGTCGTATTTTCGAATGTAACACGCGGGCTGACCATTTTACTGGCGATCTCGAGTGCTACTTTGCACAAGACTTTTTTCCCGCGAAAAGATCCTAAATGCACACCTACTTGTCTTTTATAAAGGTAGCATATTTTATTGTATTGTCTAATTTGATTAATCATTGATTTGTCATGCTTACCAGATGGCTATTGTTATTTAGAAAAAATAATTTGTTACATTGCAAGTTAAAAAATAAAGAGGAAGTAGATGTAAGTAGCAATAACAATAAAAATGTTTATGCTTAAGCCTGTAAGAAGGTTGCCCGGAATAAATGTCCAAACCATCAGAAATCAAAACTTAATAAAGGTTACAAAATTTAAAAGAAGACTCGGGATCCATGCTCCTTAAACCCTCCAAAATAAAAGACAAATCTAAAAACTACGTTTTTAAATAAAGCCTACAACGACAAAATCAATTATCAATCAATTACCAAACCTTTCTTTGTCGGCAAATTATTCCGTCAAGGAGCCGACAAGGACAACTCAAATATGTATAAGGGTAATAATAACCTAATTCTTAAGGCTTAAGCATAAACAATTTTATTATTATTGCTACTTACATCTACTTTAACTAAATAACAATAGCCATCTGGTGAGCACGACAAATCCATGATATATCAAATTAGACAATACAATAAAATATTCTGCCTTTATGAAAGACAAATAATTGTGCATTTTGGATATTTTCGCGGGAAAAATTCTAGTGTAAAGTAGCACTCGAGATCGCTAGTAAAATGGTCAGCCCGCGTGTTACATTCGAAAATACGACGGGCCTCCCGAATGGCGATGCCGCGTGTTACTTACCTCCATGCGTCCGGCATGATGGGCTTTTTAACAAAGTTCGTTCTTACGGTCAGTTTCCTTTCAAGTCGATGTATATCAGTTATTGTAGATGGTCATTCTTCTAGCTTGGACCCAATTAATGCTGGTGTGCCCAAGGCTCAGTACTGGCACCAACTCTGTTTCTTCTTCACATCAATGATCTTTCTTTTCTACAATTAATCCTATTCATAGTTTTGCTGAAGAATAGTACCTTTACTTTAATATTTATTTCTTAAGCCACCCTGTAAGTTTGATTTGGAAAACAACAAGTTGATGTTTGTTGTTCATAAATTCGCCGTTTACGCATGCTAACTTTGGTAGCTTGTATCTTGACAACTAATTGACCGACCGATAATTTTCACATATTACAAGAAGCGTCTTTTCTAGTACTTTCAAAACATATTTTTAGTAAAAATTCTTATTAAAAATTTGCGAAAATTGTTTGTTTATAACTAAAAAAAAAAGTTAAAAACTTGTCTTTTTCTAAAATTTTTCTGTTCGATGAATAGTTGAAAAAATTTTTTTACCATTTAGTTTTTTTAACATCCATTTAAATACTTTTTGAAAGGATGCATATTTCGATTATTTTTGCCAATCTTCTCCTAAAGGGGGTTCAACAAAAACATGCCCTCCACCTTGTACATCCAACCAATGGCCTAGTAATAAATTTTATAGAAAACAGCTTAAAATTTTAGTATTTCTTTTTTTAATAAAAAAATGAAAATGATATCAGCTGACACAAAAACGGTGTCCTAAAAACGGTTACAAAAAAACAAAGCTTTGCGTAAAGTAATCTTAAAATAGTAACGTCAAACGCATAAATCCACAGCTACTCTGTAAAAGCACAAAATTAGCTGCAGGAATTTTTAACAATACCCATTCTCATTTAATGCCCGATAATGCCACGCTAACTATTTTATTTTCACATTTTCTATTACAAGAAGCAGAAACGACGTTAATAACAACATTATATTATTAAGACTACAAAGTTCAGGCAATTTATAACCGAAGGGGCCATTATCTTCAGGTTTGGGGAGCAAATTTAAAGTCATTAATAGAAATAAAATGTTTTTCTTTTTAGAGCAATGGGGTATAAGTTTAAATATACTAAATGAATACTTGCTTTACCTTGCATATCAAAATTTCCCTTTTGCTAGAAACATAATATATTATTTTTCTGTAAAGGCATCTAAAAAGTTTTAAAAAGGTTTTGTTCAAAAGATAATAAAAGAATTGGAAATTTTGTTGAGGACAAACAAGGCATTTATATAATATAAATATTTTAATAATTTATGTTACATACATAGTAGACAATATAATAAATAATAAGGTTTTTATTTAAAACAGATGATTCATAAAAAAATTAGATATAAACATGTGTTGAAGGTGCTTATCCACACATTGACACGTCTAATTAAATGATTAACAGTAAGTCCCCAGAAATTTGGGCCCCTGTATTTCGGGGCCCCTTTTAAACCGGGGACATTCCAAAAACATGTCCATTTATTTCGGAAATTTTTTTAAAATTTTTTTTCATCTTTGCTAACAACCAAGAAACAGAAGTGTACAGTAACGGCTTTAAATTTTAAAAATTTTTTTTTCTTTAGAAAATGGTTATGCCACCTTCTACTGAATATAAATACCTGTTGAAAAACCCAATAAAGAAACAGGTGTTTTTTTTTAAATTTAAATTTTATTAGTTTTTATAAAATATAAATATTTTTTCCCTTTTAGCTTTATTTATGTATTAAAAGTAAGAAATTAAAAGTTTAAAAAGAGCGATTTACAGAAATTGGAAAAAAACCCAAAATTTGAAAATTTTTTTCCCAAAATTTAAGGCCCCGTCACTGCACATTATTCTTTTTAAAAAAAATAGGATTTTTTTTTTGAATTTTCCCTGTATTTTTAAAAACGAATATACCCATTTCTGTTTTTTCGTGAATTCAATAATCAATCAAAAACATTTGAAACAAAAAAAAAGAGTTACAGCACGAGTGACGTATTTTTTTACGAATATTTGTTTTTTTTATAAATAGTCTTTAAAATATTTAGTTTTTTTAAGTACAGTAAGGTATTTAAAATAAATAAAAGCTAAAAAAAAAAAAGATAACTTGTAAATGATTTTAATTACCATTTACCTTATTAAAATTGTTTGTTTATGACTAAAAAAAAACCTTTTAATTTTTTTAAAAATTGTCTCTTTTTTTAAAATTTTTTCTTCGATTAATAAAGGGGGTCCCAAAAATTAAGCAAGATTTGAATTCCCCCCTTTGTGCAGTGAAGTGTTGGCAACCCCGGGGGAAAAAAAAAAATTTTACAGCTAACAGTATAGGGTTTTTTAAAAAAGGAGCGTTACACGATAGAACAAGTGTCTTATTATTAAAAAATATTTCAAAAAAAGTGAAAGCTTTGGGGGTGTAGTTGAAAATTTCATACAAAAAAAAGGTGGAAAAGTGTTTTAACTTCGTCAACTGTGAAGAGATTAATTGAAAAATTATGGAGACTGGATCCGTTGGGGACGCCAAACACACTGGTCGTCCAAAAACAAGCCGTTCAAATGTGAATATCGAAGCAGTGCGTGAGAGTGTTGTTTTCAATCCAGGAACCCCCAAACCCCACGGGGACAAGAATTGCAAATTTTAAGAAGCCCTAAAAAGCGTATACTCCCAAAGTTGTGTCTTCAGCTTACAAAATTCAATTAACACAACAATTGAAGTTTTAAAGACCAGAAGAAAGAGAGTTCGTTGAATGGATTATTGAAATCAAAAATGGACCCTGTTTTTCGAGCAAAATCATCCTAAGCGATGAAGCACATTTTCATCTTGATGGTTTTTTTAACGCCAAAATTGGCATTTGGGGTTCGGGGAACCCACATGTGATTGTCAAAAAAAAAGACCACAACGCGTGACTGTATGGTGTGGATTTTGGGCTGGAGGGATAATTGGGGCCCTTTTTTTTTGAAAATGATGCTGGTAAAAAGTGACTGTTACGGGGGCTCGATATCGCGAAGAACAAGTTTTTTCTCCAAAATTGGGGTGATATTGATGTGTCCAATATGTGGTTTCAACAAGATTTTAAAATGTCATACAGCCCGTGAAACAATTCAATTACTGCATGGACATTTCCAGGTCGTGTACTCCCGTTTCGGTGATCAAAATTGGCCCCCGATCGTGTGATTTAAAATTAGACTTCTTTTTTGGGGGGGTTTTTGAAATCACAAGTCTATGTCAACAAACCCACAACCACCCGTGCATTAAAGGAGGAGATTCAACACTGCATCAACGAAATTCAGCCACATTTATGCAGAATGGTCATGGAAAATTTCGAAAAAAGAGTGGCATGTGCATGCAAAGCCGTGGAGGCCATTTGCACGATGTGTTATTCCATACATAACCCTATCCTATGTACTTTATGAGTCAATAAAAATATAACTATCAAAAAAGACTAAAAACGGTGTTTTCATTTAATTCAAATCTTGCGTTAATTTTGGGAACCCCTTTAGTTACAAAAATAGAGCGACTCACTTAAAAAAAAATATTTTTTTAACATTTAGTTTTTGTAACAGGTTGAAAGGTGTTAGAAGTTGTAGGGGGTAATTACCTGAATATGACTTTATAGTTTTAGACTCGAAAAAAGTGTTGCGGGGTGAGGGGTGGAGGGTTAAAAGTGCTAAAACGTTTTTTTCGCTTCTGAAAAGGTCATTGTTAATTTTAGAGGAATATGTTTAAAATGTTTTTTTAGGTATTAAAAAAACCTATAATTTGAGCCCGGCTTAAATTGATTTGGTCCATTTGTTTATGAAAAAATGCAAAAAAAAACGTTAAAAATAGCCATTTTTTTAGAGTTTTCATAATCATTGCAAAAATTTGTTTTATTCATTTCTGCCATTGCAAAACATAGGTTTTTAATTTTAATTAAATAAGAGTTTTACTGATTTTAGAGCCCTAATCTAGTAGGCTATATCTTTTTTGTTTATAAATATTTTAGGTATTACAAACTGTCTTTTGCTTTTTTAAGATATATATTTTACTAATTTAGACCGATCAAATAAAAAAAAGAATTTAAGTCCTTCGTTTTGAGCCTTGAAAAACAGGTACTTTTTTGTTAATAAACAATTGGAGCCAGACCGCCCCCTGCGTAAGTTAAGAATTTTGAACCAAGAAATGTGAAAAGCTTGCTTCAAAACAAATATTTAAAAAAAGAAGTCTCTATGACCAGTAGGAATCGAGTTACCATTGTTTTTTAAGTAATGTTTAAATTGTTTATAATAATTAAGAATTAATTTGGACGGTGTTTAATAGTATAATACTTAAACTTAATATACAACACAATTAAAAGTTGTTATATTTGTTTTTTATTGCTAAAAGATGTGTGTAAAGTGACTGATACTTTCGTTGGCGCCAGGGAGGTAGTGGTGGGGATAGAAGCTCTCGGACTGACATTCCGAGTCAAAAACTAAAATCGAGAGTTTAAATCAGCGGAGCGCGAACAAAATAGTTACATCTTTGCAAATTTTTATCGGATCAAGCTCTTTTTTTTAATCTAGGGTAGCTCAAAAAGTTATAAATAATGGTGCATTGAGTTTTTAAAAATTATCTTTTTTTTTAATTTAAATGCATGCGTCTCAGCTCATTTTTAATGGTAATATTGGAGGCACTTTAAAAATCGAAAAGTCAGATTGATGTTCATGAATCGTCCAATTAAAATGGTATTGGCGAGAGATCAATTAATGTATCTGAAACTGAAACTCAAATTTTAGCTTCAGATATATTAATTGATATGTCGTCTAATAGGGTTTTAGATAAAAAATTTAAATATAAATAAAATTAAGTTTAATTGATTACACAGACCTATAAAAAAAGTGTTGTGTGCCGGGTGTGGGTATAGGATTTTCTGGAGAATTTTTTTTCGCTGAACACAAATATGAAGTAAAAATTGGGGGTCAAACAGCAAATAATTAAGAAAAGGCATAATTTCAGATATTAACGATTTTTTTAAAATGTAAAGCGTCAATATCTTAAAAACTATTAACAATACACAAAACTTTATAGGACATAAACTATGTATTTTTACAAGATCTTTAACTTAAGTTATATGATTGCAATATTTTTCGGGTTATAATCAAATAACCGAATGTTTAGGATTTTTTTAAGGTATGCCTCTGGAAAAAATTGAAAATTAATATTTTTTAATGTTTATTGCAAATTTCATTTAGATTTTAAATAAATAAAATAACTCCTTTTTTTTCAAAAATATTTGTTTTGAAGTCAGCTTTCCATATTTCTCGTTTTAAAATTATTAACTTATGCAGAGGGCGCTCCGGCTCAAATTGTTTATTAATAAAAAAGTACCTGTTTTTCAAGGCTCAAAACGAAGGACTTAATATTATTATTTTTATTTTGTTGATCTAAATTAGTAAAATATAAGTCTTAAAAAAGCAAAAGACTGTTTGTAATACCAAAAATATTTATAAACAAAAAAGATATAGCCTACTAGATTAGGGCTCTAAAATCAGTAAAACTCAATTATCTCATCAAAAAATTATCCGATCCTGCTTTAGAACCTCTCATTTAATTAAGAATTAAAAACCCATGTTTTGAAATAACAGATATGGATAAAAATATATTTTTGCAATATTTATCAACATTTCAAAAAATGGCTATTTTTAACGGTTTTTTGCATTTTTTCATTAACAAATGGACCAAATCAATTTTAGCCGGGCTCAAATTATAGGTTTTAATACCTAAAAAAAAAAACATTTTAAACGTATTTCTCTAAAATTAACAATGGCGCTTGCAGAAGCAAAAAACACGTTTTTAGCACTTTTAACACTTTTTTCGAGTCTAAAACTATATGGTCATATTCAGGTAAACAACCTCTACAACTTCTAACACATTCACCCTGTTACAAATTAACGTCATAAACAACCCTTATTTTTACCTACAGACTGGGCTACATCCATTTAGAAACTTCTTGAAAGGATGCATATTTCGATTATTTTTGCAAATCTTCTCCTAAAGGGTGTTCAACAAAAACATGCCCTCCACCTTGTACATCCAACCAATGGCCTAGTAATAAATTTTATCGGAAACAGCTCAATATTTTAGTATTTCTTTTTTTAATAAACAAATGAAAATAATATCAGCTGACACAAAAACGGTGTCCTAAAAATGGTTACAAAAAAACAAAGCTTTGCGTTAAGTAATCTTAAAATAGTAACGTCAAACGCATAAATCCACAGCTACTCTGTAAAAGCACAAAATTAGCTGCAGGAATTTTTAACAATACCCATTCTCATTTAATGCCCGATAATGCCACGCTAACTATTTTAGCTTCACATTTTCTATTACTAAGAAGCAGAAACGACGTTAATAACAACATTATATTATATAAGACTACACAAGTCTAGGCAATTTATAACCCGAATGGAGCCATTATCTTCAGGTTTGCGTAGAGCTAAAATTTGCAAAGTCATTACATGCAGGAAGTAAAATGTTTTTCTTTACTTAGAGCTGTAATGGGGTATAAGTTTAAATATACTAAATGAATACTTGCTTTACCTTACATATCAAAATTTACCTTTGCTAAAAACATAATATATTATTTTTCTGTAAAGGCATCTACAAAGATGTTAAATAAGGCTTTAGCCTTACACGTAGATAATAAAAGAATTCAGGAATTTGTTGAGTGACAAAGCAAAGCATTTATATAATATAAATATTTTGATAATTTTATGTTACGTACATAGTAGACAATAGCTAATAAATAATAAGGTTTTTAGTTAAATCAGATGATTCATAACCAAATTAGATATAAACATGTGTTGAAGGTGCTTATCCACACATTGACACGTCTAATTAAATGATTAACAGTAAGTCCCCAGTAATTTAGCTCCTGTATATTCCGGCGCCCCCTGTAATCCGACATTCCTAAAACATGTCCATTTATTTCGGCAAATGTTTTTTACAACGTTTTTTCTATCTTTGCTAACGACCAAGCAACAGAGGTGTACAGTAACGGCTATTAAATCTTAGGCAATTCTTTTTTTCTTTAGTAAAATAGGCTTATGCCACCTTCTACTGAATATAAATACCTGTTGAAAAACCCAATAAAGAAACAGGTGTTTTTTGTTAATTAATTTATTAGTTTTTATAAAATATAAATATTTTTTTTACCTTTAGCTTTATTTATAGTAATTAAAAGTAAAACAAATTTTTTGCCCAAGATTTAATGGCCGTCACTGTACAGGGTTATTCATTTTAAAGTAAACAGGACCTTATTTTTGAACTTTCCTGTACTTTTTAAAAAACGAATATAGCCATTTCGTGTATTTTCTTTTTCGTAGAATTCAATAATCTAATCAGAAAAACATTTGAAACAAAAACAAAAGAGTTGCAGCACGAGTGACGTATTTTTTAAATGGAATACCCCGTGTATTTTTATAAATAGTCATTTAATATTTAGTTTTTCATTAAGAACAGTAAGGTAGTTTAATAAATAAAAGGTAAAAAGTGTGTATGAAAATGTATATATATATATATATATATATTATATATATATATATATATATATATATATATATATATATATATATATATATATATATAGTATATATATATAGAAATATATATATATATAATATATATATATATATATATATATATATATATATATATATATAATATATATATATATATTTAATATATATATATATATATATATATATATATATATATATATATATATATATATATATATATATATATATATATATATATATATATATATATATATATATATATATATATATATATATTTAAATATATACCATTTCAACAGCATTGAATACGCAATTATATGGAGGCAAGCGATGATGATGATTGATGACCAGCCACCGGAATAAGAGCATCGACGACATAAGATTTGGGAGGCTTTGGTAGGCGCTGAATCAATCACCACAAAATCTATTTTGTCGCCGATTTGGCAAAAGGAATATTACGGTCTTCTAACCATTTAACCATATTTTCTTTCTTCCAGCCACTATTTCGCCAGTTTTCTAACAACCTACTGTGGTAGCTGGCATTATCTAAAATGACTAATAAAGGCCTTTTCAAATTAGGTAGTATGTAGAAAGATAGGTTTAAAGTGAGTGGACTTTTACTCCCTGCCCTCCTCTCCCGGTGTAGTGACGTGGGTAGCCACGAGGTCCTTGTTACAGGAACCAGATGTTCTTTCTGAGGCCGCATCTCCGGCCTTATCCTATGAAAACGGTCCAATCCGCTTTCTGTTTAAAGCCAGGAAACCCTTTTTCCTATAAAGGCGGTTCTGTCCGCCTTCTGTTTGGATTCAGGGAACCCTTCCCAAGCACCTGTGAAAAAGGCGCCGGTGACTTTAGGGGCACCTTACGAAACGGATTCACTCGTTTCGGGCGGCGCACCTTTGTCTGCTTGTGACCTTGAGTGGCACCTCTCAAAACGGATTTATTCGTTTTGATCAGCGCACCTTTGTCACTTTTTCCCATGAAAGCGGTTCTATCCGCTTTCTGTTTGGAGCTAGGGAAGTAATAGTCCACCACGGCAGAGCCCCGCATTACCGCAGAAAGGCTAGATACTCTGAGAGGTCGCCCTGTATCTCAGAGGCACCGTTGGAGACACCTGTTTAAGGCACAGGATGTCATTCACTCATCAGCACGGTATGCTAACACCTTGAGTTAAGCCTTGTGTGTTCATCTTAGCTTTGGATCCCGTTCCATACGCTAGCCAAAAGAGATGCCGATAACCATCAACTCTAGTGCATGTTCCAAAAGATCCTACTGGGCCCAACCACAACGACGATGTGTGAACACAGCGGTTGCGAAAAAAATTAGGTAGTAGATCATCTCTAACCCACTTCTCAAAATTTTCAGCTTTAATCCCGCCATGGTAATCTCCTGTTTTTGTTTTTGATTTAAAAATTCTACTGGCACCATTAACATCCTTTTTCGGAACCAGCATGTGGAATCATGTATCTAAGGAAAATATAAGTATTTCAATAGTGATTTAATTAAATATAAATATACTTTAATGTTTCATAAGAATGCAGCAAGTGTGTTCTGTAGTTTAATGTTGTCTAAGAGCTACAGGTTTAATCATATGTCCTATGTATGCAAGATACCCCAACTGAGGTATCTACCGAATCTTTTATATATTTATTTTTTCTCAGGTCACCCCTTATGCTTAAAGTCTAAATGTTCACATACTTCGAGTGTCTAAAGTGAAGTCAGAAGTAAATTACTGATAAGGGACTTAAATATATTTAGATTTCATAGTCTCGAAACTCTAGAGATGAAGGTGCGGAAAAAGTGGGTGAACAATAAAGGGATGTATCTAAGTAGACTTTTAACTTGCTCTAATTAGGATATGCAAAAGAAGGGATAACGACAGCTAATGATTTGGAGTAGAAGCCGTGAAAATATTCATAAAAAAGATAGAGGTTTTCTACAGCTTGTCAGTGTGCAAGAGGAAGCTTTTTTGTAAAACTGTGATAATGTATAAGGCAAAAACAAAATTTTATTAGAGCATTGTAAACGTGCTTCACCCTGTGGATTTAAAAAAATGGGCCCTTCAATTTTTCCTTAAGTGTAGGAAAGTACTTTTTTTTTTCTAGGCGTATAATAAGTCATGAGAATGTTTTACCTTTTCACTGAAATATACATCATTATCCTGCCAAGACCTGAAAAAATTGCTGTTCAAGAAGATCCAGGTTTCATCGAGAAACACCCAAAGATTTCTATTTTCTCCTAAATCTTCATTTTACATAAAACCTTTTGAATCCTTTTCATGCGTTGCACATTTGGTTTTTCCATTAAGCTTAAGTTACTTCTAAATTTCATATTTTGCTTCTTATATTGTCAGCAACTGCCACCAGATCCTAAAAAATACATTCATAAATATATTTAAATCTTAAAATATTTCGCACATCTGAGGATGTATTTTTAGATTATGATACTATTAAAACGAGTTATTTTACCTTTATGCAAGATCACTATTCTTATAGCATCATTTTTCAAGAAATATATATTAGGTTATATTTTTTTACCTCCGACTCATCACAGCTCTGAAATGGGTTTCAAAGCTTTTCGGAACTATAAATACAGTAATCACTATGATTCATACTCTAAAAATATCTATTCTAGTGTTTTTTTCTTAAAACCAATAAAAATAAAAACTTAGTCCAAAATAAAATAAATTATGAAACATAAAAAATGTCAATTAGTCCACACCAAAAAAAAACAATAATAATAAAAACACTGCAGAGTAATCTCTAATCTCACTAATTACTTTAAAACACGAAACAACACACCCAAACACAAGAAAAATTTAATACAAAAATTGAAACGCCTTTAAGCCATTACTGGGTGATTAACGCCAATCAGCTGATTTTGACGTTGAGTCCAGTGATTTTTGTTTTTAAACTAGCCTGATTCATGTAAGCCAACACAAAAATGTTAGCTTGGACAAACTATAACATGTACTGTTCTATCTTTTAGACTACCTGAACTTAACTTAAAACTTCTACGCGTTTTTCTTGAAACTACTTTTTTCGAAACGTTTGTCACAAAATCTCAAGTTCTAATTGACCGATTTTTTTAAAAGTTAGCATGAATTTTCTTTATATATTCCTTTATGACAGAAACCAAGAAACAATAGTAAATTATACTTTTCACTATTTTTAACAATTTAAAACAGCTAAAAAATAACTAAAAAAAAACCTACCATTTTTTTAAAACCGCCATTTTGTGAGATTTTTTTAAATTTTTCTTGATTGCTGCCATAGTGACATTTGTACTGATAAAGAATCTACCATATTTCCATTTTTCAGATAACCAGAAGAGACGGAATCGTGACAAGATGGACACGCTTTTTTATCACCTCTACTTCAACAGTGTGTAACTTTGTAAAATATTTTTTTATTTTTTGTTGTGAATTCTTAAAATATAAATAAATAAATGATGAAAAATGGATAGCCAAAATATTAGTTGTTTTTTATTGACTGTCAAAAAGCGCCAAAAATTTAGGCTTCTAGACTAGAATACCCCTTTAATAGTCCAAGTTAAATTTTGTAGAAAAACACACATTTAGTATGGGGCTACTTCAAAAAAAATGTATCTGTAGTACGACAGAACTGAGAAGTTTTATGTACGTTTCGTTGAGGTCAATTTTGCCACAATTGTGCAACTTATAAAAAATGGGCGAAAAATCAAAATTGTCTTATACATCTGAAATTTTGCATATGAGCCAAAAATTGTATTTGGAAAAACTTTTTTTATACCTTTTTTGATATTTTCAGAAACAACCCCAATTTTCGGATTTTTTTTTAGAAATGCGAATCACGTGACTATTTGTTTTGGTTAATTTTCATCTTAATCCAAGCAGAAATTAATGTTACAGTAAAATTTTAATAAAAACTATTAATAAAAAAAACTTATATGTTGCTCACTTTACTGCTTAAGATGACACACCAGATATCTCTCGCTGCAATAAGAAACATCCCCAGCACCTTATTCAGTGCACAACAGAGTGCGTTACCAGTAAATTTTACCGTTAAGTCCTACTAGCGTTTGTTTGTGTGTTTACAGTGTTTTTTTAATAATTTTTCCCCGGCTAAAAGTTTTCGTTAATAGAGCTAATCGATGCATATCTTACCTTCCAATGCTCCTGATATCTTTTGTGATCTAATATCACATCTGTTGTGACATCGTAATTCAAAAGTTGACATAGTTACTTTATCATCTTACCCAGCACATTAGGCACTCAATTAAAAGAAATTAAAAGAGTCTTAGGATCAAAATCGGAATTAATTTCGAAGAGGATTAAAGAACCGAGGATTTTTGGAATAGACAATACATTCACTGTAAGAGGTTGAGATCCAAGCTGAAAAATGTGGACGCTACCAGATTTGCCAAGTGATATCCGGGAATTTCATAGAAGATAAATATGACGAATCTACATGCATCTACTGTAATGAGGTATATTGTAGATCCAGAGCTGGAAAAATGTGGATACGCTACCAGATTTGCTCAAGATGATATCACATCTTGTGTGCTGATGTTTCAGCAAGAATAAGGCAATTTACATTTGAATTGTATAAAGACAACAATAAGTATGTTATCTTAGTAAGTCATTTTAGATGAAAATACTTAAGTGTTCTTTTGTATCATTAATGTCACGTTACAATATTTTGTTTTATTTTTAAAGTATATATACAGGGTGTCCCAGAATATGTGGGCAATCTCTCGGAATCTAATAGAAAACCCACAAATATTATGACAAGTTCCCATAAACTTTTTTTCTACGAGCCTTCCCTACGGAGATACATAACGGACGACCCTGGAAATCCTTTTTTTATAAATAACTATTAAAATACTAGGCGTAATTTAATATTTTTTTAATATGATGGTTACTAGATAAGTATTCTTAAAATGAACCCATTAAATCATATTTGGCTTATTTAGTTTGCCAGGGACGGACTAGCTTTGACACAATAATATCAATTTTTTTAACACCCTGTATGATAAAGCCTCAACAATATTATTTTTGGATAGCTTTAACCTTAAACTAAAAAAAAGGTATTATTGATTGACATCATTAAAATTAACTGTTTACGAGAAATAAAATAACATGTTTGGTAATTTTTTTTACTGTATACAGGGTGTTTGCTAATTGTACGTCAATATTTAAGAAGGCAATTTTTTGGTCCATTTTAGGAAGAAAACTTTATATAAACGTATGTCCTAAACGTCTTAACTTTTGAGACACAGGGTGTTAATTTTTTTAAAAATAAATCATTTATTATTAATATCTGTAATACCACTTTAGATATTTTAATGATATTTGGCATATATGTATCAAGAAGCACTTTTTAGTGTACCACATTTTTTTATTTGCCAAAATAGACAGGCCAAATTCTGTACGAACGCCACTGGTGGAAATTTAAAAAAAAATGTGGTACATTAAAAAAGGCTTTTTGATACATAGTACTTATATGCCAAATTTCATTAAAATATCTAAAGTGGTATTACAGATTTTATTAATAAATGATTTAAGAGTACCTTTTTTTTAGTTTAAGGTTAAAGCTATTATTGTGTCAGAGCTAGTCGGTCCCTGGCAAACTAAGTAAGACAAATATGTTTAAATGGGTTTATTTTAAGAAGACTAATCTAGTAACCATCATATTAAAAAAATATTAAATTACGCCTAGTACTTTAAAAATTATTTAAACAAAAACGATTTTCAGGGGCGTCCGTTATGTACCTGTATCTCCGTAGGGGAGGCTCATAGGAAAAAAGTTTATGGGAACTTGTCATAATATTTTTAGGTTTTCTATTAGATTCCGAGAGATTGCCCACATATTCTGGGACACCCTGCATAAATAAAGCATGATTTAGGTAATTTGATACCCTATTTTTAATATGTAGTTCTTTAAAGTCAAATAAAAAGTATGCCATCCTGGGCAGATCGCCCCTATTTCTTTAAATTCGTTTACACAGTACCCTTAAAAATGGTTGATATTTTAAACTTAACATTGCTCTTAGGTACCAATTGCATAGAAAAATCTTGTTTAGAGTATAAAGATTAAAACCATCTTTAGAGCACCCAGGTAAAGCTTTCCTTTTCGACTTATGACTAACTACTTTGACTTGCCGCAATCAAAAGAAAACAAAGGAAACTCCACCACCGGAAATGGAAACATTTTATCAACTAGCGTTAACTGACACCTTTAACGGGGGGAAAATTTCACAGTCATTCTTTGCCACATTAACTGCAATCAGTGCAGATAAATCGCAAAAATAAGGGCGTGAGTTGCATTTTTCGCCCCACTCGACTTAATTCCAATTATAATAGCCGCGTTAAGTAACGACAAACCTTTTGCTTCCTGCATGTAATGACTTTGCAAATTTTAGCTCTATGCAAAGCTGAAGATAATGGCTGCATTTAGGTTATGAATTGCTAGACTCGTGCTTTATTTAATGTAGTTAACAACGTCGTTTCGGCTTCTTTACGAGCTTAGAAATACGAAACGTTCACTATAACGTCATTATCTATTTAAAATGGCCTTAAAAATAAGTTTATTTTCATGTTGTTATTCGTAGAAATTAAGGTAAAATTCAATTCCTTCTAATATTATTGTTGAAGACAGGTGAAGTTAAAGAGTTAGAATACACACAGTTTTGATGTTCTATTTATTGGTCATTTTTAGTGTTGGAAAATTTCCAGAAATGTATATTTGAAAATATTTCAGAAATTTGAAATATTTCCGGAAATATATCAGGAAACTTTGGAAATATATGGAAATATAGAAATAATAACTACAAAACTTAAAAAACTAAACATTTAATAAAAGTTTATCATTGGTAATACTATAAATGGTCAGATTTGGCTGGATATTCACAAGAGGGTAGCTTGAGTGATTTTGAGAAACGAGTTAAATTGCCGAAGTATTTAAAACCAGGATCAAATATCTGGCCTAAAATCTAAGTACGAATGGTATTTGGTAAGACTATTGCGCGATTAAAACAGAATTAATAGCAAAATAATAATTAATCAACAATTTAATATACAATTTCTACTGAGGTAACAATGGCCGACACGATTGATAGAACCGTAAATTTACCGATTTTTTTAGCCAGTATTTTTTTTACTTTTTTCGATAGGAAATTTCGATTTTTAACATTTTAAGAGTTATTTATACATGAATGGAATTGTCATCCAAAAGTTTAAATGCACAAATCAATAATATAAATAAAAATTTCAGTTTTAAAAACACAAAGAAAACAGTGAAATTTCTAAAAAAGTAATTACACACGACTACGAGACATAAGTTGTGCAACTTAATCAAGAGGCATATGTTTATCGATATCATTCACACCTTGAATATTGTATTTAGCATCAATGCCGTCTTTATGGAAGCGCAATTAAACTTCTTCTAAAGCAAGCAATAGCCAATAAGCAATAATCGGTGAATCCCCGAGATAGAGATTTTATTATTAGTAATCGTAATAATATACGAACTTTTTCGAAAATTATTTTTCTAGTGTCCAATTAGTACTGAAAAAAAGTATAAGAAATATATAAAAATATTTGTTTTGATAGTTAAAGCGCATTCTTATTATTTTTTTAATATTTTCAGAATTTCCTATAGTTTCGAGACACGTTCGGAAATTTCCAATATTTCCATATCCATGGAAATATTTCCATTTAAAACAGTAGTCATTTTATCGACTACTGGACCACAGCTGGTTTTTTCGATGTAAAGATAAAAGAGATAATTAGAAAAGTGGGGTGGTGTCCGGAAATGACGATGAAAAATTTTAAGGTATGATTCTACATAAAAAATATGAAAAAAAGTTCATATTAACATAGGTCCGGTAATGCTTCCAGAGGGAGCTACTGGCCCTTGAAGATGGTGTCATAAATGTGGTTTTTATTTAATTTATTAGGATCTACTTACAATACAGAAATTACCTTTTACGTATAAGTTAGAGTGATTAAAGGTCACTTTTTGATAATATTAGGTAATCCATATTGCAACCAGTGCCGTGGGAACAAAGACGTGGTTAGTTGTTTAGGAAATTTTTTCGCCGAGTGTATTTTCGCTATCTTTTGAATAAATTATGTTTCTTTGAACATTTTTACATAAAAAAGGTTTCCTTGGTATAAAGTCGTATAGTCGACGGTTTTCGAGATAAACGGATTAAAAGGACGACTGCAGTGCGTAAATAAAGTAAACAGGATATGTAATAAAAATAAGAACATGGTTAAAAAATATTTTAAAATGTAGTTATTCTTTTACACCCATTGCCAAAAAGAAAAACGAATTAACTGGTACCTACTACATCTTTTTATTTTTATTACATAACCTGTTTACTGTATTTACGCACTGCAGTCGTCCTTTTAAGTACCTTTATCTCGAAAACCGTCGACTATACGACTTTATTCCAAGGGAACCTTTTTTATGTAAAAATATTCAAAAAAACATAATTTATTTAAAAGATAGCAAAAATACACCCGGCGAAAAAAAATATGACCCCAAATAACTAAGCACCCCTTTATTCCCACGCCACTGGATGCATTATGGGTCACCCGATATTTTCAAAAAGTGACCTTCAATCACTCTAACCTATACGTAGAAGTTAATTTCTGTATTGTAAGTAGATCCCAATAAATTAAATAAAAACCACTTGCATGACATCATCTTCAAGAGCCAGTAGCTCCCTCTGGAAGCATTTCCCGACCTATGTTAATATGAATTTTTTTTATATCTTTTTATAAAGACTCATACCTTAAAATTTTTCATCGTCATTTCCGAACACGTTGTATAACCGCCATCTAAGGGTAAGAAGTATATAATTAAAATGTGGAAATTTTTATTTGAATTGCGCCTCATATAATAAGAGTGTCGCAGACGAGTCTGTGTTACCAAACCAATCACCATAATTCTTTTGTACTTGAATTTGTCTTTAAAATGACCAAATAATATAAACTTTATACTATATAAAGGTTTTTTTTTTGTGAAAAAGTATAAACAATGAAACATAATCGTTGTTCCAGAGAACTAGATACCTACTAGAACTTTAAAACTCGTTAAAAAAAATGTAAGAAAGTTCTGGACCAGATACCATCCTTAAACTTTAAAATATAAATTATTTTAGAGTTTTTTGTAAAATATTTTTTTTAAACATTGTCAAAAAGTAGTTAATTATGTTTCAGAAAAAAATTACTTGACCATAGGTTAACTTTTGTAACACAAAAAGAAAAACATGACTCTTGTTAGGGCAAAATTTTAAAAACATGATTTAAACTTGAAAAGGTTTGCGGTTTCTTAGAAAATACTATTTATGGCCTGATGTACTGTGCAATGAAGGTCTACAAATTTATCCTGTTTATAACCAAGAGTATTTATCATGGTTAAAAAAATACTACCTAGTTTTTGATTTAAAGCAGTTTTGAGTTTCAAATCTCGTTGCTTTGCAGAACTTCTAAGAGATGACTAAAGGCGGATATTTTTCGTGACCGCAAAAAAGATTGTGTTTTTGAGACATTGAAATGAACTCCGTTTCTGATGCTTTAATTCAATATTTCTTATAAGTCTCGTAAAAAGGATTACCCCAGCGCTTCTTTTCCCAATCAGTCCTAAAGATTATGTGCACCATCAGGCCATAAAAAAAGATTAGGTAAAACACCATTAAAAAAACAAGTCTGGAGTATATTAAAAACAACGATCTGGGATTTACCAGAAAACTTAAAGGACTTGTTTTAGTTATAAGAACCCAACCGCTGTGTTCACACATCGTCGTTTGTGGTTGGGCCCAGTAGGATCTTTTGGAACATGCGCTAGAGTTGCCGGTTATCGGCAACTCTTGTTGCCACCGTATGGACCGGGATCCGAAGCTAAGATGAACACAAGGCTTAACTCAAGGTGTTAGCATACCGTGCTGATGAGTGTATGACATCCTGTGCCTTAAACAGGTATCTCCAACGGTGCCTCTGAGATACAGGGCGACCTCTCAGAGTATCTAGCCTTACCGCGGTAATGCGGGGCTCTGCCGTGGTGGACTATTACTTCCTAGCTCCAAACAGAAAGCGGACAGAACCGCTTTCATAGGAAAAAAGTGACAAAGGTGCGCTGAACGAAACGGATAAATCCGTTTCGAGAGGTGCCACTCAAGGTCACAAGCAGACAAAGGTGCGCCGACCGAAACGGGTGAATCCGTTTCGTAAGTGGCCCGCGAAGTCACCGGCGCCTGTTTTACGGAGAAACAGGTGCTTAGCAAGGGTTCCCTTAATCCAATCCATCTGGTTCCTGTAACAAGGACCTGGTAGCTACCCACGTCACTAGACCGGGAGAGGAGGGCATGATGGATCTAATCGTCTGCTCGTCATACTCTCCAGGAGACAGGGACACCAGAACACATTGTGCTCGTGTCCGGTAGTGACACGAGTAAGAGGAGATGTAAGAACTCTCTCCCAATCTGGTATCGGATTATTAGAAGTCCGATCCTATTGGGAGAAATATAAAAAGGTGTGAGCCACAATAGACCGAACGGTCGCAGTGGAGGGCGTAAAAGTCCACTCACTTTAAACCTACCTACCTACCTACCTAGTTATAAGAAACAAAGAAAAGAAGATATACTATGTATCTTTTGTGATTGAATTCTAACTAAATATTTTGTGTTTTTCAAAAAACTTTTAAATTTAGAAATAAATAAATTTTTCGAAATTTTTCTTGTGTTGTTATTTCAGCCTTAGGGCCTTTTTATAATCCAATGATGTAAATCGACTATTTCGTTGTCATTTCCTATGAGTAAAATGGTCTTTGGTTTCGCTTAACTGCGTGTCTCTTAACTTATACAGGGTGTCCGAAAATACCGTTTGAATAATTTTAGGGGTGATTCTACATGTTAAATTATGAAGAAAAATTCATATCAACATAGGTCCGCAAATGCGTCATAGGTTGCTATGGCGATTCAAAGATGGCACCGGGATATAGGTTTCATTTTATATCTCTAAAATCGTTTTAGATAGCCTTCTAAGTTTGGGCATATGAGTTGCTTTTAATAGTAGGTATTTTTCAGTATTTTTACTAAATTAATATTTTAATCAGGGGCGTACCGAGGGGAGGGCTCGATATAATTTGTTCAAATTTTAATTAAACGTCATATTTTTGCCGTTTTTTTTTAGAAATTCTAATTCCGCGGTATAAATGACATAAAAAATGTATTTTTATAGAAAACCCTTTTCAAAGAAAATGGTGCATGCATGGTCGACCAATAATAATAAAAACTTTCTATATCAAAGTAGTATCTAGTTACGGATTTTAACATAGGGTTTAAAAATATAGTTTAATTATTTCATATTGTGTTAATAGCAGTGTAATTTAAAATAATATATTATTCTTGCCTTTCAAAAACTGCCGAAGTGCTCTTTTACTTGGGCGACCATGCATGCCCTATTTCCTTTGGAGAGTGTTTTCTCGAAAACGGCTAGACTGACAGGTTTTTTACAAGAATACCTTGCAAAAATATAACGTTTAATAAAAATGTAAACAAATTAAATCGAGGCCTCCCCTGTTGGTACGCATCTAATTAAAATATTAATTTAGTAAAAATACTGAAAAATACCTACTATTAAAAGCAACTTATATGCCCAAACTTAGAAGGCCATCTAAAACAATTTCAAAGATATAAAATAAAACCTATATCCCGGTGCCATATTGGTACGCCCTTGATTAAAATAGGAATTTAGTAAAAACACTAAGAAGTACCTTTTATTAAAAGCAATTCATATGCCAAAACTCGTATGGCTATTTGAAACGGTTTCAGAGAAATAAAATCAAACCTATATCCTGGTGCCATCTTTGAATCGCCATAGCAACCTTATGACGCATTTGCGGACCTATGTTGATATGAACTTTTCTTTATAATTTAACATTACCCCTAGAATTATTTGAACGATATTTCCGGACACTCCGTATATTTTAAAGGTATCACGTTTTGACTTGATAAATTCTTTTAGTAATCCACGTGCTACCACTTTTGAATTAGGCTCAATATTTGGATCTTGAAGGATATTACTTTTTGTCCTCTCTAATATTTCGTTAATCACAAGGAAGTTTAAAGGTGTATGGAAGCCCAATACTGCAGAACAAAATTGTCCAGGAGTGCAGGGCAACGGGAATAGAGGGATTGGCCCCGCGGAGTTGGCGCAATGAATAGTAGGTCAGGGCCGGACTTCCATAATTCTTTGTTACTATCTATAAAGTTGACATCATCAAATGTCAAATTCAAATATTCACTGTTTTTTTGCACAAAATTGTTGGTTATTAAACGATACTACTATAGATTATTTAAAATTATTGTGTAATATTGGATTTTATATCATCTGGTATAATATGGAAAGAATAAACTTCTATTTAAATTGTCAATATTTTTGGGAGTTTTGTATTTTTACCAAAAATCTTTGTAAATAAATAATAACACGATTTTTTAAAATAAATTTCAAACATTGTATGATAGTTTCATGTAATTATCACCAATTTTGTGATAAAAGAAGGGCAAGATAGTGTAAATGAGTTTAATGTAATCCTAAGATTCTGGTTGTACATTAAAAAGTGAAAATTTTTATAACTGCTTTTTAGGCATATACTTTTCACTAATAACAAACATTCATAAGACAGAATAACAGTGGTTAAAAATGTTTAGTAACCTTTGGTACCTAGGTATCCATTGTACCAGTATTCGATCAATATTATGTGTCTACAGTATGTCGAGCTTAAAAAGGTGATAATGTAAGATTAAGAAACCAAAAATCTAATTTCTTTTTAAACAAAAACAGAAAAAGCAAAAAGGAACTTTAACATAAAATTGTACTTTTTTCATTCAATTAAAGGGACCTGTATATATTAAAATTTGCCTGGTCTGCCCAGCAATTAATAATTTTGATCCTTTAAAAAAATGTACTAAGTTATTAAATGAAATAAAAATACCTAAATGTAAACCTTATTTCTTTTTAATAACCCACAGAAATACACAAACATTGTGGAAATCATCTAAAAGATAGTTAAGATTGCCTTACTTTTCCCTCTGCTATTTCCTACGAAATTGTCATTTTCTATTATATGTAATTGATATATTATTATTTATTCGGTTACCTAACGTTACGTCTCATAAGAAGCACCTAATTTAAATATAAGAAATACTTACCTAAATTAAAAAATGCCGGGTATGTTACCCTTGGATTTTCAAGACAAAACCATACAACCTCTAGTCATTTTGTTACGATATTATAAGTAACAAACAATAAAAACAAAATTATAGTCACAATTTAATAAACTCTAATCACTAAAATAGGAAAGGTTTTTATTAATCCAAAAAACTTCTGCAACCACAAAATATTCTCAAAAATCGTACAAAGCGTCTTGAAAGGGCACAAACCACAACGAAAATGACGAACGATGAGACGACGACGGTTGATGGTACAGCGCGGATATAGTTTCATACGCGCCAGGCGCGCCCTTGCACCAAAAACGGTACTCCGGCTCTTATAAAAGTATAATGTGTTGCCGAACTACACACAGATTTATCAGTGTGTAAGTAGGCAACACATTAAATTATTTCGTGGAATTTTTTTATTGCGCAAAATCGGCGGGGCCAACTCTGACAGTTATTTTCATACTGGGCTGGATATTTTTTGATCGAATGGGCCATAGCATTGGGCTTCCATACACCTTTAAACTTCCTTGGTTAATCATGGGTTATTAGTGTTTATTAAGGGCGTAGTAGCCAGTTGATTAATAATTTAAAATTATATAATACATTTAATTTATAATTTATTTCTCCCTTTAAATATGAAAATGAATTTGCATAAAATTATAGTAATTTTCGAAATAAACGGGTTATTGTTTTACGCTATGGAGACCCATCTTTTGTTGGGGCCAGGCCTGCCCCTTTTTAAATCCCACCTTGGGTTAAAGCAGATTAAAAAATAATATTATCAACTTCTGTTAATTGTATTTTTTGAAGTTGGAATTGTCAGATGAGGATCGGTAAATACAACGAATAAATTTGATAATTAAGGCCAAAGTATGTCGGGCCTAGGTGATACGGATGTACTTCGAGATGGAGTTGGGGTGGCCGGGAATGAGATACCATTAGATCATATCGACCAGTATATTGTGGGTAATTAAAACATTATAATGTGTTAGAGATAAAGACTCATTGGCTCTATCATCATCCATTCCAGAATAAATTTAAATTTTAAAAAATTGGCTTACTAACATTTATATAAAATACTATCAGAATGTGTCACTTAGTATATATTCTTAAAATATTTCCGTGCAGATCCCTTAGTTACTTAATTTAATTTTTGTTTATAGTCTAATAATAAGGGTGGAAAGTAGGCCCTTAAGTGTTTTAGAGACGACAGTGGGAAAATTAATTGCTGTTATAATTTCTTCTCCACAGTCAAATAAGGGAACTGAGGAACCTAATAATATCCAGCTTTTGTTTTAGGCCGTTTTAGATTATTTAACCGAAAATCATGACACTTGACGAAAGATAAAGTTAGTGATAACATTTTTGGGCCCTAAACAAACCCAAGTTAATTACAGGCATTTATTTAGATTAAAGAAATTATTTTTGTTTATTTTATCTTGAGCGGCGGAATAATTAAACTCGTTTTAATTAAAATAAATAAACGATCCCGTTAATTAATTATATATTTACAAAATTTACCATTACTTTTTTTATATATTAAAAATATACAGGGTTTCCGAAAAAGGGAGTACAAAATTTTATGACAGATTCCTGGCGTTACAACAGGTCGATTTATATCAACATAGTTTAGACGGTAGAATGCGTCAAATATTTTTAAAAATAGTGTTTTTCTACAAGCGTGTGTAAGATACCACCATTTAGCGCGCATTTTATCTCGGAAAATGCATGTCTCCCGTAGGGAAACTTTTCCTTCCGTATGGCGTGCAAAAAAGTAGTGTTTTCCGCACGCATGTGGAAATAGTTATTTTCCTAACAAGTGCGGAAAGTGATACTTTTCCGCACGCGGCTGCCGTTACACGAACAACGCGCAGCGGAGTTCGGGTAGGAGTGGAAAAGTTACTTTCCGCCAGTGTTAGAAACAATTTTTTTTTACAAGCGAGGGAAAAACCAACATAATTTTAAAGATTTATAATTAAAATATTATTTATTAACGAGGGAATTTATACACCAATTATTATTATTAACATATATAGCAAAAGTGCAATTGGTCGCGTTTTGCACATTTATTGCTGACGCGAGTTGCTTTTCTGTAGAAAACGTTGACGGCGGCAGCGTTGGGTTCTTGATAAGACAATCTTTTGCAACTATGGAAGTTGTTTCTTAAACCGAGAGGTTAAGTACATTGGAAGATGGCATTGACTGTTGTTTCTGGATAGTGGAAGGTGTTTCGGTAAAATTAAGTATTTTGTTTGAAATATCCTTTCTAAAATTTGTTGAATTCTCGAGGTATCCTTCAGCGACTGATGTAGACTTCCAGCCTCCAGGACGTTTAATGTTGGATATTTGTTCTCCGGAGTTTGCGGGGAATGTTGCAGAGGACCGGCGAAAGCTATGCCCAATATACAATTCCGGATTAGGAAGTTTCCGATGGCATTTTTCCGAAGGTATTAATGCCGATACATTGTACTGTACACACTCCGTGTTTATAGTTCACAAAAAATCGCCCATGTGGTGTTGTCGGCTTTCTTAAACTGGCATACATTCTATATAGATTCAAAAATTTTTCATCTCGGCATCTCCAGAAATGACAAAGCTTCTAGAGCTGCGATTTTTTGAGTCTGGGATGTGTATCAATACTAAATTCCCTTGGTCTTTAATATGGTCCAGACATATTTTGTGCGGACAAGTGCTATTTTCCGCACGCAGATTAGTGCGGAAAAGTATAGTTTTCCGCACTCTTGTGGTAAAATAATATAACATGCATACATGTCGAATTAATAAAGTAACCATTTTTAAAGTCGGTTAAAAATAAAAATAAATAAAATTGTGTTATCATAAGCTTCGAATTTTATACACAGTCAATAACCTATTTAGATTTAATACTTGGTTTTTTCAACTCATTGTCTAGACTAATGGGTATGTTATTTAAATTAAACAAATATTTTGATGGCATCAACAATAACATTACGTAATCACTGTGAACTTTAGCGCAATTTTTATGTTTTCGAAAACGGATTTCCATCCGAGGAAGGTGCATCCGAAAGCAATTATGTATTAACCTTTTTCTGTATCAGCCCTAATTCTAAAACAGACTCTATTTACTGTTAAGCTAATTTTCATTTTGTTTAGAGCCTAGCACAAGCACAAGGGCTTGAAATTAGTCCCTTAAGGGTTTTAAAGACTTAATTGAGAAAATTAATTGTTGTTATGATTTCTACCCGAGAGCCAAATTAGAATACCTAACAATTTCGTCTTTTGCTTTGGCCTGTAGTTGGATTATTTAATTAAAATCTTTACGTCAAACAAAAGATACATTTGTTAAGGATAAAATGTTTTTGGCCTTAAACAAACTCAAGTTAATTTAAAACTCCTGTTTGCCATCGATTTATATTTTAACTATGGAAAAACTTCTACCAAATAATTTATTGAGCTTTGTAAGATTTAATTTAGGTTATGTAATTTAATTGGATAAAACGATGCAACGAGACTAATAGTCAAGGAAACGACACAAAAATAGGCCTCACGAGGGATTTTTTGTGCAGTTAGATGAATTTGAATGCAAATTTTTACATTCTATACGTATGAACGTCTAGAAACTTTGTAAACAAATTTAATTATTGGGAAATAAAAAACTGCATATGTGTATTAAAAAAATGCATTTTCAAAATGCATTTTAAAGTCTGCAATTATAAAAAATTTATAACTAGATAAATCATAATAAAAATGAGCCCGAATTTATTACTGGGGGTTTTTTAAGGTCACTGAATACGAATATGACATTGGCAAGGGCCTACAGAGTACCTGGTGCGCGCTAAGGATGGTGTAAACGTCGTCTTCTGGAGTTTAACAACAATTCCTCCTAATATCAGCCCCATTTTGTCACTTGGGGTTTTTTGAGGTCGCTGAACACGAATATGACATTAACAGGGGCCTACAGAGTACCTGGTGCGCGCTAAGGATGGTGCAATCGTCGTCTTCTGGAGTTTTACGACAATTCCTCCTAATATCAGCCCAATTTTGGTACTCGGGCGGTTTTCAAGGTCACTGAACACAAATATGATATTGACAAGGGCCTAAGGAGTACTTGGTGCGCGCTAAGAATGGTGTAAACATCCTCTTCTGGAGTTTAACGACAAATCCTGCTAATATCAGTCCTAATCTCATGTGGATGCAGAAAACATGGGTTGATTTGCAATTTTGCTTGCAAAAATTGTGCTGGCACAGACATTGACTTTTAAAGTAAAAAATTAATATTTTTCGCTAAAATAGAAGTGCAGAATAAAGAAGAAGAAGAAGAAAAAAAGAAGAAAAAGAAGAAAGCAGTAAAAATGATGAATATTTTTTTTATGTATTTAAAATTTAAAAAATTGTTTTTTTTCACTAAAGAATTATCGAAAAACATTTTTATAAATAAATATTATGGGCAGATATTATAATTTTTAACAAATTACCGCAAAATTCCAAAAGACGACATTGATACCAACCAATCCGGACACCGGGTACCTCGAAGACCATGATCTGGTACCAGGCACTAGAATACGACGTTCATGTTTGTGTTGTGTGCGACCACAAAAACCTCCCAAGTAAAAAAGTTGGAGGATGGAAACGAACTTCTTGCGTTTCGGAGAAGTCAAAGTTCAATTTTATGTACCTCGTTAGATAAGAATACAAAGATATACAGGGTGTTTCATTTAAAATTATCCCCAAATTTAAAAAACTGTTTCTAAATTACATTCCAAAAAAAATTTATTGAACGGGTTGGGTGAATACCCTTGTATATTATTAGTTTCTTAGAAGGTCACGTCATTACGTTTATACAGACCAATCGAGTTAGATATTACCCTTAAACGCCAAAAGCACTTTCACGGAACTACTAGATAATAAAATGAGATTCCCTCTTTTACTTAAAAGATAAAAACATTATTTTTTCTCGTTTTCAGCCCTCACGTCTTTAAAAAGCTCTGTACCCCGCACGTGTTTACTTTTTGAAGGGTAAACTAGAAGTGACGACGGTAATACAGGCTTTTTAAATGTACCTAAAATAAATACAAATTAAATTTGTATTTAAAAAAATTCCATTACACACCCGTTGCTTACATAATCTAATAAAATAAAAACCAGACATATACAGGGTTTCCCATAATAGACTACCCATTTGGATTGCCCAGTAAAATTGTTAAAATCTAATAATCTACCATTTTATTACACCTAATTATAATTCACTCCTTGAGACTCACTACAACATGCGACTTATCTAAACTTTTCCAAAATTACGTCTTTTTGTAAGTGCCATTAACTTCAATGCACTTTTCAAGATTTGACAAGAAATGATTCACACGATAAAGGAGAACCTGATCTATTCACCGGACCTCTTCAGGAGTTCGGACTTTAAGATCTTAGACGTTATCTGGACAAGTTGCAAAAACCTTTGACTTTAAATAGCCCCACAGAAAAAAGTCTGTTGCAGTTAAGTCCGTGGACGGTAAAACCCAATTTAAATTTCCAAATAGTGAAATGAGTCGGCCATTAAACACTTCTCGCAGAACCCTTTAGAGTTTTTAGCAGTACTGTCGCTTTATCTTTTTCTATTAAGTTACTCTTTATGTTTTCACGCAATATAACTTATTGTTCAACTAAATAATTCAAGAGAATTAAAACTAAATATTAAATTATGTGTTCAAACCTAATGATGCTTTATTAGAAAATTTTCCTAGTTTTGTGACAGGTGCCTACTCAATTAAAAATATGTTGATTCAAAAAGGCCATAGAAGATAATAAGATAAAAAAACGTTTTGACTTATCTCATATAGAATTAATTTTAATATCAAAATAGGTAGTCTATTATGGGGGACCCTGTATTTCACCAATGTTCGTGATTTAATTTAAAAGTCTTGTTTTCTTTGTTTTTCTCTTAAAGGTAAAAGCACATTTATTTTAAAACCCTTATACATATTATACCTACTTTCTTTACCAGCACAAAGGGTTGAAAAGGGACCCTAAAGAGCTCTAAAGGCAAAACTGGAAATATTAATTTGTGTTGTTGTTTTCACTTGAGAGTGTAATGAGGAAAGTGGGAAATTTTATCATTTCTATCTTTGACTTACTTCTGGTTTAAATTGGTTACTTTAGGGTTTGTTTAATAAACCGCTTGTCATAGGTTATTAAAGTATGTCAGCAGGTAAACTTTTCAAGAACATAAACTAGTTTAGAATTTTAATTATTAATGAAACCGTGTGTATCAAATGCTTTTGTTTTATAAAAACAAAATGCATTTTAAAAAAATTATTTACCTTTGATGTCCTATCACTAAAACTGTAAAAAAAGTAAAAATTAATCAAAATAAACACAAGTACTAAATTGGGAATTTAACACCAAGGCGCTCCGCAAAAGATTTCTTTTATATTTAAATGGTTTTAATTAGACATGTCAAATCACTTTTATTACCTTTTATTTGATGCTGGCAGACCACACAGTTCAAAATTATTCCGTTTTTTATGTGTAAGGGTACTGTCTTCTTTTGAATTTTTTATTCACAAATAAGACATTGTTTCAACAATATGTTTATTTTTAAGCTATAACTTTACCTTTACTAATAAGTACTGTTACAAATAATTATAATATATTTATGTATTTTGTATGTTTTTATATATTTTTTTAATGTTTATATGTTAATGATTTTATTTTTATATTAAAGGCATCACTTTGTTGAAGTTTTTAAAAAAATATTTAATACTTAGTAAAATTTTATATGAGATATTCTTTTTTATGTGGGGCATTAATTGTTATTATTAATTCAATTTATTTTTAAAAAATTTGGTTTCGGCTGCTGCAAGTCTTAATCTCTTTGAGTTTTTGAATATTTTGGAGTTATATAAATATAAGACTATGTAAATTTAACAATACCATTTATTATAATGAATTTAAATGTAAGTTTTTTTTGCAAAAAAAATAAAATTTGTCATTATTGAAAAGTTTTAAAATTGAATGATCTTTATATACAGTGTGTCCCAAATTGGGCTTACATGTGTTGGTAATTCGGGAACCATTAGAGCTAAAGTGTTGGTTAAATTAGGAAAGTTTTAGACAATTTAATTGCAAAATTAAATCTGCTTTTAGATTTTATTTATCTTTTATGGTTTGGAATTAAGAAAAACCAAAATAGTGCATTTTTAACTTTTGCCTGTAGCTCGCAAACTACCAATTTTACGATTTTAAGATTACTACATTATTAGAACACTTTTTTAAGAAGAATTTAATTTAAGTAAAAATATTTTTCTAACTTTATTTGTTTTTGAGATATTTACCCAAATTTTGGATTTTCATTCGGATGCCATATTGGATTTTTACATTTTTGAAAAGAGCTCTTTAAGAGTTTTTTATTGATGAATCACAAGTGTAGTTTTTAGATTGCTTAAGCTCTAAAAACGATAATTTTTGTTTATTTGATAGTAGGCTTAGACTAGACTACGCAATGGTCGCCCCGTTTCATAAAAAACAAATAATATGCATCTTATAATTTAAATAATGTAAATGTCAAAATTAGCGTGCATCTTATTTCTTGTTTAGAAACGCCTTCAACAAAAATTCAAGTTTTGATTATTTTAAGTATTTACAATAATGGCTCTTAATTGTTCCAATGATATAAAGGTGGATATGCTAAAAATATATTTTAAATCTAACAGAAATACAGAAGCTGCAGCACTTGCATTCGAAGAACAATTTCCGGAGCGGCAACAACCTAACCAAAGACATTTTAGATTCTTAGTTACGAACTTGTTAGCCTATGGATCTTTTGTGGAACCGAATCCCAAAACTTATACACAAAATAATAATAATAAAACGTTAGAAATGATCCCACAACATCGGTTAGAAAAGTGGAAGAACAGACAACAATTCCTAAGTCATCTGTGCATCGATCGGACTTTAAAAAAACGAATCACCTTTAGTCAATGGTTTATTACTAAATGTCAACAGATACCCAATTTCCAATCCAAGGTTCTCTGGAGAGACGAAACCCGGTTTACAAATTGTGGAATTTTTAATAGGCCCAATTATCACTGCTGGGATACAGAAAATCCACATAATTTAGAAGAAAGACGGCTACAAACAAGGTTTGGCTTTAATGTCTGGTGTGGCATCATAGGTAGTTTAAAATGCACCTTAAATTTACGTCCCACAATTAGATAAAACATTTATTTTTCTGTTTTAGACAACCGTTTAATTGGACCATTTATTTTTGAAGAAACTCTGAATGGAGATAGGTATTTGCTACTCCTGCAAGAACAGATTTTACCAACCATAAGAAATATAGTTCCGCCAAATGAAATTAATAATTTGTGGTTCCAGCAAGGCAGATGTCCAGGGCACAGTACCAGGGAGGTGATAGAGGTCCTTAGAAATACCTTTAATGACAAAATAATCTCTAATAATGGGCCAATTGCTTGCCAGCTAGATCACCGGACATCACACCCCCTAATTTTTACCCATGGGGACACGCAAAAAATGAGGTGTACGAGTTTTCTCCGCCCGAAAGTAGGCTGGAACTAGCACACAGGGTGTTTGCTTCCATCAACCGAAACACGTTACGCCGAGTAACCCGCAAGGTGTTGGAAAAATGCGAGAAATGTGTGAAAAATGGAGGAAGACATGTACTGTGATTTTATTTTCTTGTTTACTGATATATTTTTGTTTTACAGTTGTTTTTAATTATTATCAATTTAAGGTAATATTAGGAAGTGTTAATTTTTGCATAAGCATCACTTTTTTGTGTAAGTTTTGTATTTCGCTCTCACAAAAGATCCATAGGGTAACAAGTTCATCACTAAGAATCTTAAATGTCTATAGTTAGGTTGATGCCGCTCCGGATGCGTATCATTTGTTTTTTATGAAACGGCGCCGCCATTACGCAGTCTAGTCTAAGCCTACTGTCAAATAAACAAAAATTATCGTTTTAGAGCTTAAGCAATCTGAAAAACTACACTTGTGATTCATCAATAAAAAACTCTTAAAGAGCTCTTTTCAAAAATGTAAAAATCCAATATGGCGTCCATATGAAAATCCAATATTTGTGGTAAATATCTCAAAAACAAATAAAGTTAGAAAAATATTTTTACTTAAATTAAATTCCTCTTAAAAAAGTGTTCTGATAATGTAGTAATCTTAAAACCGTAAAATTGGTAGTTTTCGAGCTACAGGCACAACAGTTAAAAATGCACCATTTTGGTTTTTCTCGATTATCCCAAAAACCATAAAAGATAAATAAAATCTGAAAGCAGATTTAATTTTGCAATTAAATTGTCTAAAACTTTCCTAATTTAACCAAAACTGTAGCTCTAATGGTTCCCGAGTTACCAATACATGTAGGCCCAATTTGGGATACACTTATACTGCTTATTATTATTGTAATGCACAATAAATTATAATAATTAAAATAAAATTATTATCATCAAATATCGTTTGTTCTTTTAAATTATGTTGTTCAAAATTTAAAATATTTAATTATATATTTTGAGCTTTGCATGCAGGATTACCATTATGTTTAGCAGTGTTTTGTGCTGCTTTTACTGACCAATTTGGATTATCTCCTTGCAATACAGGTACAATTGTTTTTAATCCATGATTTTTTAGTACTATTTTTTATTATTTTTAACTTTGATTGACTTGATTTTATAAAATTTTAGCTTGTTTACACTTTTATGAAAATAGGTTAGAATTACTAATTTTCTGAAATCTTCTGGTCTTATCGTTTCTTTTATATGGAACTACGAGCGAGGTTTTGTTAGCAACTTAAGAAAATACCTGTTATAATTGTTGGGCATTTTTTACTTATATACTAGCTAAAACAATTGTCCTACTTTACGTAAAAATATGTCTACCCCAGGGCGATGTGTCAAAAATAATGACGTCTTTTTATAAAAAAAAATTAATGAAAATTTGATTTTATTTTATAAATCCTATGTATGTTTTATTAAATGAGCATTTGTTATATATGCAGAAATATAGTAAATTTATTCGTCTTTTTAATGATATAAACAAAGATGAGTTTTATGTTTGTTTTGATGCTTTGTTTTTATCTTAAAGCCGTTGGTGCATGTGAAATTTGTTTACGTGATTTTCATAAATTTTTAATTTTTAAATAAACTTTTGGTTTTTCCTACAAACTTATATTCCCTAATTCTAAAACCTAATTTGCTACAGCTTTTGACACTAATTTCCTATACCAATCTACAATAATCACTTTACAATCTGGGTTCATTGACCCTTGACTGACATTGAGTTTGTACTATGTTCATTCATGTTGAAATTTGGAATCTATTTTAAGTTTTAAGTTAAATGTCTTATTAAATTTAGTAAGTTTAATATTTTTAACACTTTTTTGATTATTATTTAAATTTGATAAAATAATTTTGATCTTTTCTCAAAAATTTTTTAATGACACTGGAATAAAGATGTGCAATATTTTTGATGGGTTGACCTTTAGAACAACCCGCCACTGAATGAAGACAAAATTTATTTAGCTACCGCAAACTTTAACTTATTTATTTCATAAAACAAACCTTTTAAATATGAGCTGGAAGCAACGTATATCTATTAATCTTTAATATTTCATTTTCTTTCCTCAGGTTTTACGAAAAACAAAGCTATCGATCCGATAAAATATAAAATATATCTTTGGTCAATATTTCATTACAAATAACTTGCTTACTCAAACAAATATGCCAACAAAGCCCATAATAATTTAAATCGATATTTTCTGCTAAATTAATGTGTTTTTGTCAGTTTTTGTCTTATAGGCCCTTTTAAGCAAAAAACTTTCAAACAAAATTAATAAGACCTTTACCAGTTTTCCTTGTTCATGTCTGTTGCTGGAACAAAATGTTTTAGTATTTGGTAATAGTAAATCAGGTTAAACAAATATTGCTTCGATAATATTTAATAAATAGATTTTAAAATTTGTTAGATTAAAGCTATTGATAAAATAATATTGGGTAAGTTTTTGTGGCTGGGCGAGCGAGGGAGCCATGTTTATGTACAGGGTTGACACTCACTTATAACGATAACTAAAAAGAATAGAAAAAACTTCTTAAATATGTGAACAATAAAAAGTTAAGAAAAATAAATAGGTTACCTTAGTATAACACCCTGTATTTTTTTTTTTTGAATGGAAGGTCTATCCATCCTCTTTTTAAAAATATATAGTTTGCTGGCATTCTGTGCAGCTGTTCAAAGTTTTTAATTAAACATTTAATTTATAGTAAAAATTCGCAAAAAGGCAGAAATAGACAGGGCAAATGTAGCTCTTATGTAACCAAGGAACTAATTTAATATTATAATTTGTTATGTATGAACCAAACTCTGTAATACATTATCAAATTCACGAAGTAAATCTGGAGATTTTCAACAAGGTGAACATCTTAACAAATAAGACATTCGGGGTATAGCAAAAAAATATTTTAGTAAATAATAAGAAATATGTGAGTCTATAAATTTTAATTTGGTGCTAAGAGTTCTTAAGAATTCTGTCTTTTTTTTAATTTCATTTGACGAAAACTAACTTCCTAATTAATTAAAATTTGAAATGGGAATTACTAACAGATTAGGAACAACACTTAAGAAATTTAATAGTATATTAGAATGATCTTTGGATAAAAAAATTAATTCACTTTTATCAAAATTTAAATTTAAATTTAAAATAATCAGAGGAAGTAAAGATTTACTTCCTCTGATTATTTTATGAAAATTATCTAAAACCGAATTAGGGTTTCCAGCAAGTGTACCGTCATCTAGACACCAAAGATTTATTTCTGTATCTAATCATAAAATAAGTGGATAAATTGTTAAACTAAAAAGGGCTGGTTCAAAAGGATCTTCTTGTTGGACAACTCTTTGAGAAAGAATATGTGGATCACCGTAAGAAAGTAAACTTGGTTTATCATAACATTAAGCTATAAATGGTAAAAATTCCGGGAAATATTCGCTGACTCGTGATAAAATGGTTTTTCTATTCACCATATTAAATGCGTTTTAATAATCTATTTTTAAAATAACTTTATTTGATTCGTGGGAATAAAGAAGAAAACGACGTACTGCATGTATTGCTGCTTCTGCTCCGTAGTTTGTTCCACAGCCAAGTTGATACGCTCGAAAAAGGTTTTCTAAATTTTTATGAATACGAGAGCATAATATAACCTTAGAAGCTAAACGTCGGAAATATATTCCTACTGCTATTGGTCGAATACCTTTATCGTTTTTACTAAAAGTACATAGTTTTGCTCCATAAAAATTTTCTTTGTCCTAGGTAGTACTTCTTATAATAATCCGACAAATTCGATAGCCCGATATCGCCTTGCCAAACGTTTGTCGGATTACCGTGGGTCCAATGTAGTTCATAAAAAAAATATTTATATATTTTGTAAAGCATCACACATTATTATTTGTTTATTCTTTAATTTTGTAAATAAAGTAAGCATTCAATTTGAAATATTACTCCGGTTAACTTGTCACAAGACACTTTCTTTAATAGTGAAAAATAATAAAGAGATAAAGTCTAATAAAAAGCAGTCTCAAGGCAAAAAAGCAAAATATGTAAGAAAAATGTGATAATAAATCTACAGCATCACCCTATAATTTAAGTTCTTTTTTGCTTTTTGCGCAAGAATATATTTTACTCGCTTGCCTCAGGAAATGTCTGTACATGAAATACTGCATATTTAGGTAATCTAATTCAGTCATCTTTTTTCTTTCAGGTAATATATTGCTTTAAGTGTGCGAGAATATTTATTCTTTAATATGCTTTTCATAAATCTGTGCGACCAATAAAGTAATATTATAAGGTATTTATGTTTCTAAATTAAATAACATATAAACAGGGTGTTTTAAAAAAGGCGCGGCAATATTTAAGGGGGTAATTTCTTAGGTCATTTTATAACAAAATGTTCGTATAAACGTAAGTCCTTAAATGTAATGTTTCCATGAAACAGCATTATTTTTTAATAATGATAAAGTAATAATAATAAAAAAATATTAAAATAAAAAATTATGATAAAGTACTGATAAGAAATATTTTAAAAATCTTTTGTCAGATTTTTTTTAATTTGTTAGCGTAGTAATAAGGGGCCCTAACTAGAATAAAATTATTAAGTCCAGTGGCATCAGGAGGGCACCTTAACTAGATTTATTAACAATAATAGGTAAAGGATTATTTATTTTAAAGTAAACAGGGCTTTATTAACAAATATAGCCATTTCGTGTATTTTTTTTCCGTAGAATTAAATAATCTTATCAGAAAAACATTTGAAACAAAAACAAAAGAGTTACAGCACGACTGACGTATTTTTAAATGGAATATTATATTTATTATTATATAGTATATTTTTATATTAATAGATAGAGATTTTCACGAGGAATTCGGTGATATAGGGTTGCTGGGTTTATTTCCTGCGCTTCTGCTGCAATTGTCTAAAAACTGCATGATACTGTAAGGATAGTTTCACCTGAAAAAACCTGGCTGCCACAGGTCACAGGTGCTTATTTGTCAAAGTCAAGAATTTTAAAAATACGTTTGTTACTTTTTGAAGTAGTTATATAATGAGGTTTTCATCAGAAGGACAGCTTTAAATTATAACTCTCTATTATAAATGTGGAGAAAACGCCAGGGAAACACAACCAAGATATGTTGCAAATTTCCATTATTACTTTTTGGAGTAGTTTTAAAATGAGGTTTTTATCAGAAGAACGGCTTTAAATTATATTATATGCTAAAAATGATATAATATATCTATTTCTAAACCAAGCAGCAAAATTACAATATACGAAAAAAAAATTAAAATACTCTACAAGGTAAAATATGGTGGTCATAAGAACACTTATAATAAAAAATTATAATATTACTTATAATTTAAATGCTCTATATGACCCCCCATTATTTTCGAAACATGATCTATAACCCCTCCTTAGCCTTCCTAAGCTCGCTGATATTATTTGAGGTGCTTGGTTAAGACGATTAATTTTATTTACAATTTTTTCTCTCATTTCTTCCGTGTTTGTGTTCCCATTTCGGTAGACGACATTCTTCAAGTGACTCCATAGAAAAGTGACCGAAATTGTAATATCTGGACTATTATGTGGCCATCTAATAATGCCATAATGTCCAATCCACTGATTGTATCGGCGATTGAGATACTGCACAACTTGACGAACAGCATGGAGCGGCGCTCCGTCTTGTTGCCAAATTATCTTGCGATACGTTTCGAGTGGCAATTCTTCTAAAATGTCCTCAATATCGTTTTCAAGGAGATTGAGGTATCTTTCTCCAGTTAAGGACCCCACATAGAATATTGGCCCGCCAATTCTATTGTTAAGCGCACCGCACCAGACATAAAGAGAAGACCTCCCTTGGTATTTAATCTCTTGAAATTTCCTGGGATTTTGTCCTGCCCAGCTGTGCGTATTGCGTCGGTTAAACATTTCCGATGTTCATCCGTCCAAAGAATCGTTTGAAACAGGGTAGGATCGTTATTTTGTTCATGGATTAAAATTTGGAAAACAAATTGAAAGCGAAGTTCCTTATGTTCACAGGTTAAATGCTGCACTGGAAGCACGTGATATGGAAGATACTTACAATATTTCAGTGTTCTCAGAACCGTCGCATAGGTTACTCTTCTTCTTGCAGGGCCATACCTCAAGTCTCCAACTACGTCAGATACTAAGTAAAATAATTTAGAATAGCTAGATCCCCGGTTTCTTTTTCTTATTGTAGTCCTTTTTCTAATATGTAACGATTTTGTTTCTTCGAATAAGACCTTCAGTTTTAAAATCGTTTTTTACTGATATATTTCGATGGAAATTTGCAACATATCTTCGTTGTGTTTCCCTGGCGTTTTCTCCACATTTATAATAGAGAGTTATAATTTAAAGCTGTCCTTCTGATGAAAACCTCATTATATAACTACTTTAAAAAGTAATAAACGTATTTTTTAAATTCTTGACTTTGACAAATATGCACCTGTGACCTCTGGCGGCCAGGTTTTTTCAGGTAAAACTATCCTTATAGTATCATGCAGTTTTTAGACAATTGCAGCAGAACCACAGGAAATAAACCCAGCAATAGGGGTTGCGAATTCCTCGTAAAAATCTCTATCTATTGATATAAAAATATAGGGGGTATTCTTCTGCGTACCAAACATCAAATTTTTTATAAGTTTTCTGCTACAATTGTTTTCGATTACTGAGGAGTTAACGTGCGTAAAGCAGCTTCTGCTTCATTTCTGTATTAAAGTTTTCAGATTTGTTAGAATTATTGTCGTAATCACACATACTTGGGTTTAAAAATATGAAATTAGTACTTTTGCCACTATAACTGACAAATCGTGACATTCGACACAGTTAATTTTTTTACAGAACAACCAATGCTTAGCAATAAATAGCCAAGTTGTGTATGGTTATTAATGTATTATGACGATAGTTAATATTTAAAAAAAAATTAATAACGCAAAAATTTAATGAGAAATCTTTATTGATACAAGTTGCGAAATCAGTGTTGGCACTCATTGTATTGCCAAACTCGGCCAGCGGTCTCGTTTGGTAATCATTAGATCACGTGCCTCAGATACTACTATTTCACAATAGGTATCGAAAATAGCTATTTCAAAATGGTTTTAGCCCAACCATCTTGTTTTGTTTGAGCTTTTTTGGCTAATCTACCTGCTTTCTCATTTTCAAAGTGGCCTTTAATTTACATAATATCTGTGACCTGGAACCCAGGTCGCAGATATGTAAATCGTACCATCCAATTCTTTTCGAAGCAGATATACATCCCTTAACTAGTCCAAAACTAATTTAATAGGAGCTAATTACCTATCTGTTCGTTTGACTGATCAAATATATAAGAATTTATTTATTGAATGTAATAATGCATTTTTTGTGAAAAAGATTGTAGCTTGTTATCCAAAACTTACCGTTATTTTAATTTTCGGTTTTTCTTGACAGATACCTAAAACAAACCTTTGTTATATTTTGGAGTTAAGTTTCAAATATAACATATCTCTAAATATCAGACAAAACCAAAACTCCTTTAACAAGGTCTTTCGTGACAAAGGCTAATAAGCTTGACCACTAGCCAAATATCCGTTATCCTTATCAGTGCTTCCTCGTCCCGCACCCCGCTAAAAGGGTCAAAAACCAACGTTGATAGCGAGGTCCCCTGCCGGGATAATCCGGCCCGAGCAGTAAAAATAGAAAACTATTAGGCATATAGTGTCAGGTTAAAGATATTTATGGGTCCTAAAGTTAAAATGAGGCAGTGAAAAATAGGAAATACAAGTAGTTTCGGGAAAAAAAGAAAATAATGTTGCGGGTTTGTTGAGCTGTTAAATAAAAGAAATGTTGGCTAATAAAGAGTATGTTACTGATTTGTTATAATAGTACGAGATCCGGTCGCTTAAATCTGCAGGTAACTGTTTTTTTTTTGATAAAACCTAACTTTTATAAATAATGCATAAGAGTAAAATAGATAACAGCAGGATTGCCTGGCAAAACTTAGCTGCAACTACCTTTAATTAAATATACCGTGTGCTCCAAAAGCATGGCTCACCCTCGTTTTGAGATAGAAAAATGAGACTTAAGGATATCATATAACGTCTGAATGAGAAACGTAATTCTTTGCGTCTCAGCACCATAAGTAATTGCCGACAAACTCTGGTATCGGCTAAATATGAACTGTAACCCAATAGCTACATATTAAGGTTTGGATGCTCTGTATATTGACGATTACTAAATGAGATACTGCGAATTAAGTAAATATACAAAAGTTTTATTTACAATAAATTACATGCATTAATACTTCACATTGTGATACGCCAATGGACATATCACCAACCCAATTCAACGTTTATGATTACACAGGTTCTAAAAAAGTGAAAAATTTTTCCTTAACAAACTTTTCTTAAATTTAATTTAATTTTTAAAAATCCTCAAAGCAAGAAAAAATATTTGAAAGCACTCTTTTACCGGGCACTGGTAGACGTAATTAATTTGTCAAGAGTTTAGAAAGATTTAAACACAACTTATTATCTAAAGACAATATTATCCGTTCACAACTTTATTAAAGCTTAATTTTACTAACAGAATGGGAGTTACAAAAATTGTTTGAAAAATCGGAGAACAAAAATCACTTAAGTTTATTAAGAATTTTATTTAAATTTCACTAGATCCCGTACACGCCTTCCGGAGTTTATGAGGCGTAAATCTATAAACTTTACGACACAATTAGAGATACATTTTTATCACTATAAAAAATAAGAAATTTTAAAATCAAATTTAGAAATGATTTACAGTTTTTAGGACACCCGGTATCACTTGCCACTTCTCTGACACTCGGTATGAATTATTAATCGCTTATTTTATCAATTAAATTGTCTTTTACTTTTTTAGCAGTTACTTCCTTACAAATCCATTCACTATTCGCCATTTCTTGCAACACTTTCACTTAAAGGCCTGTCCTGTACTGTTCTTTTAAATCATCTTAATTACACATTACCCTTAAACTTTGCATAGAATATGTCAATCTAACATTGACACCGAGAAACATTTAATTTAGTTCTAGTAGTTGAGAGAAATGCACATTTTTGTACAAGCAATCGTAAACAATTTTAATTGTTTACGAAAATAGATGTGCTAGTCAAATTCCTTGAAGTATCACGAAGAAAGTAGTATAAATCACTACCATGAAAAACTGACATTTTCATCAATTAATTGAGTAAAAGAACATTTTCGGCGGATTTCCCGAAAAATACGAAAGAAATTAAAGAACTTTCCAACTACTACCTGAGCTCACATGTAATTGTACTGCCTGTCCCCGGTCTTCCGAAGCACGGACCTTGCAATCCGATTCTTTCTTCTTTTTTTTTTATTTTATGCGCTTGTTTTCTGGCGAGCAAAATCTCAAGACTTTATTGGATGCGCTATGTCAATACGAGTTTCAATCATGTCGACGCAACGGTACTTTGTTTGCTTAGTTATTTTTAGATTGGTAAATGTTTTTTTTTAATAATTTGAATTTATTACGGCGGAGTTGTTGCGACTAAAAGGGAAATTTACTGTTTAAATTCAGATTTTTATTATTTTGCAAAAATTTAAAAGAAATGTTTGCGCACTTGTAGCTATAAAAAAAAGCTTACATGTTGCAAGATGTGTTTCTGCAACAACGTCAAATTTGAAGTTTTTTGACAAATCACCCGACTTTCGGTGACTTCCGGTTTTACCGGAAATGACTTTAAATTTTAATTTTTAAACAAATACACACAGTTCCGGGAATATTTTACGCCTAAAAGTTAAAGCTGTCAAAATTTGACGTATGAGGTACTGTTGATCGCAAAATATTTTCATAAATCCAAAAATATAAAAATATACAAAATGTCTTACTTAAAAATCCAAAGTTGGGGCTGTTCCGGTAAAACCTGAAGTCTTCGAAAGTCACGTGACTTATCAGAAAACGTCATTTGACATTATTTATTATCCTTAGGTTCTATTCTTTTGTCTTGAAAAGTGAAAAAAAAGAGGGTAGGCCATGCTTTTGGATCACACGGTATATTTAATAAGGTGGCTAAGTTTTGCCAGGCAATCCTGCTGTAATCTATTCTACTTTTATGTATTATTCATAAAAATTAGGTTTTATTAAAGAATCAGATACTTGACTATAACAAAGGAATTGTTTTTAAAAACTTGGTATTATTTTTAATAAGATGATTTCGTCGTTTTTTTCCCAAATTTTTATTTAAAAAAAAATACAAACAGTAGAGATTCGTAATAAAAATATTGTATTGTAAAAGATGCCACCCATAGATCAGTTAACTTTTGGATGTCTTATCGCTTATCGCATTTGCGGCAACTTTACACTGGCGCGCAGTAAACAAATCGCTGGTTCTTTGAGCGTGCGTATTTGAAAGGCACTACCAGTAACGAACTTAAAAAATTGTACAAAGCATTAAGTTATAGAGTAATCATATCAAATGGATAATAAAAAATATTTTTTCATATATTTTTTTACTTAATTTTTAAATTTTGCGTTTTTTTTGCATACATAAATTAAATTAAGTAGTAACATAAACAGTGAGCTTACATACTTATTTTGTAATATAATAATATTATTATTACCTTTTTATTATACCTATATTGTTTTTTATAATATTCTTCTTTATGATATACATACTTTGGTACGCGTTCAAACTACTTATTAAAGCATTTTTTAAATTTACTTAAAAGCCACAGAAAATTATTGTTCACGCAACTTAATCTTGATGTTCGAGAACAATAAGAAGACAAATAATGCCAAATCAAAACTGTTAACTGGATGACCCATTAAGTTGATTTTTTTGGCGCACAAATAGTTGGTTGTTAAATCGGATGTGTAATAGCTAGCATTGTCTTGAGAACGCTTGTTTAATTTGCCCATTACAATACTAAAGGCTTTGGACAAACAAATGGAAGTCTACTATTTAGAACCGACAGTTCTACGATCCTATAAACACCCTTTGCCACATTACCAGTTTTTAGAATAAACGGCCAATCATTTGTTTTAAAGTGCTTCGAGCTCAAACAACGATTGGATTTGGTTTATTTTAAAATACTATTCTTTAGTTTCTGGCTCATATATATTTATGATTCAAATCATCTTACAATCCTATACATTTTTTTTTGAGTACCTTTACTATATTCTTTAAGCATTTGTTTGCGGCCATCCAGACGAGCACTTTTTTAAGATTTTGTCAGATTATGTGGGATTCAAGGACAACATACCTTTTTTACAGCCAAATAATCACCCAACATTTTATATATATTCTAATTAAACTCATCCTTATGGTTAAAGGTTTCTTAATCTTACAGTGTTTATGTTATGTTTTATTTATGTTTTATAACGCAACAACTAATTTTAGACGACCATTATGACTTTCGTTAAAAAACAAATGGCAACTATATTTAAACAGGGCCGAACTTACCTATGGGCGTACGGGGCGAATGCCCGGAGCCCCCAAGCAAAAGGGGCCCCCGAAGGGGGCCCCGACCACCGTAGGGTGGTGAAAAAATATTTTGCGAAAAAGTTTTTTTTAAAGAAAGCCTAATAATACATCTGGGCCAAATATCCTAGAAATAAAAAATAATTATTTCTTTATGTTCCTCAAAAATCATAATTTATTAACTGTAATAATAGCACAGCGTGTGGGGAGAAAAAAGGTGTTTGACCTCCGGATTTTTTTTGTACAATTTCAATTTTTATGAAAATTTGGAATTAAGTTGCTATTACCCATATCTAAGTTTATATATGCTTAAGGGGTGCTTCTTATTTTAGGGGTAAAAGCCACTCCTAATGCTAAAAAATTAAATAACCATTGAAATAGACATTATGTAAATTAAAATCATAGCTAAATATGTAGAATAAATATATTTTTATGTTGTGAGGTATATTTTACATTATATTTGTAAAGTTTCAACCCTTAAAAGTCACCCTTAGTAACGAAATTAAAAAAAAAATTTTTTTTTTAATCTTAAAATTATTTAATGAGGCTTATATTGTAAAAAAAGTTTTACAGTTTACGGTATAATAAATATTTAACTACAATAACTCAACCCTTAAATAACCACCCTTTATAGGATTTACAAAAAAAATGTTTTTGACAAATTAAAACAAATTGATAATACATAATTATAGTCCCGGAAATGAAGCTAAAAAAATGGCAAAACCTCGCATTTTTTTCCTGCATCGTTCGCATCAATTTAGAATTAGGCGCTTCTGACCCTCCACTTTAAATTATATTTTATGGTGATGTGCGCTGTTTGTGAAAACTACACCTAATTGTCAAAACTTATAAAATAAAATAACATTTTAAACCTTAAGATGGGTAAAAGTTAGTTTGGATTAGTTGAATAATGGTTGTTTGGTGCTTTGAAATACAATTTTAAAATATTTCAACCCTTAAAAATAAACCCTTGTTAAAGCTAAAAGTAAAAAAATATTTACCCTAAAAAGATTATTAATTTATCATAGTGATTTAATTTTAGAATGGTGCTGCTTACAACATGTACTAATTTCATTTTGCAACTTTTCGATCCTCATATATCAAACCCTATTATAGCTTAGTTAAAAAAAAAGACTTACCCAAAAAAAAACTAACAGCTTGACAGATTTATTAATTAAAAATATTACTGCCTGAAATATTACCAATTGCTTTATTTGGCAAATTTTTAATCCTTTAAAACCACCCCTTACAACAGGGTAATTCTTATAAACCAATATAATAAATATAAATAGGAAAAAAATAGAATTACATACGAAAATTACTCGTATACTGGTAAAAGTATAAAGCATACCAGTTATATTATGCAGATTATGCTCCGAAGTGGGCTATTCGAATTTTTCGAAAAAAAATGTTTTTTTAAACATAGTTTAAACTTTTAATCATTAAAACTTTAGTTTTAATGATTAAAAGTTTTTTCAAAAATGATTTTGTAGGGTTTTTTTAAGAGTTTTAAAGCTATGTGAATTAAATCCTTTTATTTTCCTTAGTTTTAAAATGGGATAAGTTTAAAGGGCTCGAATAAGGTGGTGCTCGCTCGTAAATAGAGGCTTTAAACGGTCATATCTCGCCAAATATTTTGTGTACAGAAAAATGTAAGTAACAAAAAATCTTTGTAATCAAAAAAGCTACAAGACGGTACTTTAGCATCTTTTTTGTATTTTCAGTATTGTTAAAGTTATTTTAAACAAAATGGCAATTTTTACGAAATTGCGAAAAATCGTTTTTCACTTTAAGCTCCAATTTTTTTAAAATTAAGCGATTTAAATTGGTCAAAATTTTAGAATGTATTAATAATACATATATAAAAAGAATTGCAGAAGGGTAAAGATTAATTTTAATTAGGAGGGGAATTAGGGGGTTGTTTGTAATAATCTTTTCATAGAAAATAGTATTCTATAACATGTTACTATGTTCCAATTTTTTAATCATTCAATTCAATTTAAATGTTTTATATGCAAGATGTATTATATTGTTATAATATTATATTGTTTGTATAAACGTTACTGGGGGTGGGGGCCCATTCACGAATTCGCCCGGGGCCCCAGAGTTCCTAAGTTCGGCCCTGTATTTGAATCTGTTTTACCAGCGTTTTACGGTGGCAAATAATTTGACTTTATCGTTAAAAGTTAAAGTTGATTTATGCACTTCTGTCTTGATTATTCACGTACATAATTGCAGAAATATTTTCACAAATTAACTACATTTTTTTTTCTGAGATACAATTTTCAAGTGACTGTAAACAACACAAATTGCATCCCAATAACCAAATGGTCTGTAGAAAAATATGGTCAAAAATGTTAAACTAGAATTGCGAAAGCTCAAAATACAAGTAGTGCCTCCCTTAAGTATTTCAATTTTATCTTTTATGTGTAATAAAAATGCAAAACTTCAACATACAGCCAGATTTTTAAATCGCAAGGTTTTTAATTTTTATTGTATGCTTTTAAGTGCATCTTTAAGCTTAACCAACAAAAGTTTACGCTTTTATTGTAACACAGCTTTTAACCCTCTTTCTGCGGCTGAGTTTTAATGGATGGGAATGGATTTCAGGAAATAGTTTATTACAGGAAAGATTAAAAAAATAAAAACTACTTTTGTTTTAAATTGATAAGCTTAAACTAATTTCAGATGCAGATATAAAGTCAGAAACACATTTAAAAATAAAATAATATTAGTCCTTTTAAGAAAATAAAAATGATAGAATGTTTATTGCAAAAAATAATTATAGATATTTATGTATGTTATTAAAATTATAATAACGACCATTATGGTAGTCGTAAATATTATCAATGCCAAAAATTTTCTTTTTGTTTGTCCTTTAGAAACAGCAAATGTACAAAGCAGCCAGTGGGTATTCATAATTTTGAAAATATGTGCAAGATAATTGCTTCCTTTTTAGAATTAGCTTATTTTGCCGAATACACTGGTCACTGTTTCCGAAGGTCTTCAGCTTCATTGCTGGCCAATTCCGGAGTTGATCTTCACACTGTTAATCGCCATGATGGCGGGAAAAGTAACAAAGTTACTAAAAGATATTTAAAAAACTCACGCGAAAATAAAAAAGGAATTTAGTATCTATCCTTGGAGAAAAATCATGATTTGGTGTTTCACCAATTAATTTATCTGCACAAGAAACGGAAAATTTACAAATTAACAACCAGAATTATGGGACAATTTTGACGCCTATGTCTAACAATAATTAAACAAAGTGGAATCAAAAAGTGAATTTCTTTTAAAGAATTTATTCAAGATCCATTCTTTTGCTAGTCCTATTCAAGCAAAAAAATCATTTTGCATTTTTCAAATTCAATTTTTCATACCAAAATGTTCCTCCTGGCCAATAGCATCTAGTATATATTTGGTGTATGTCCCATGTCTGACTTTTTAGAAAATTAAAGTTTAAAAATAGTATATAGGTCAGTGTCTTTCTTTGAAAAAAAAAGCACTATGCACTGTTAAGTTGTAAGGATTAAGTGCGTTTTCTTTAGCTTGTTTTGACTTTGGTTCGTCTTCTTAGTCAGGAATAATATCCTGAGCCAAGGAAGATTTTTGAACTTCTCTAATGTAGTATGTATCACAAAAATGATAACAACTTAAAAAAAAATTGATTTTTGGTTCTCTTGAAAGAACTCTGCGTAAGCACCAACCCGGCGCAGACTTTGATAGTGTTTGTTTAATGAGTAAACTTTACTTTTGCGTTCAAGCATTTCTATTTTAACTTTTCCACCTAAAATTAAATTTAAAAGCACTTTGGCTATTTTGCCAAACGGATAAGACTTAGAACATCCTTTAAAACTCTTGTCGTTTATTTACTTCTCGAATTCAATTGACTCTGTATCAAACAAAGTATTATTGGATAAGCTAAAATTATATGAAGCTGAAGCAATGTCATTGCAAGTGCTAAAGTGTTATCTGTTTAATTAAAACAGAAAACATTTTACAAAAAGGAAATATCCTCTGTGTGCGTATAGCATGTGCCTCAAGACTCAATGTTGTGTCCATTTCTTTTTCTCATTGAAAATAACGATATTGTAAATGCAATGTCAAACTCTAAGCTGTGACAGTGGTGATTTGGTGTTGGTACAACCTTGACTAAATCAGATAAAGATTTGGATCGTTTTATTAACACTGGTTATGTAGGAGTTCAAGAACTAAATAATTGGTTTTAAGCCACCAGTCTTACAGATATTTTTGAAAATAGCTGGGATTTCTATTGGCAACACTGCAAACTTTATGTCATTTATCAATTGTCATTGAATTGATTTAGTCGACTTATTTTTGTAAATAGCGATATGAAATGTTTTTACCTTGAACCGGTTTATATTTTGCGAAATTATTAATTTTTAAATGTCTTGGGTGACATTTTGTGTGTTTTTGTGGTCGAGTGCAGTCTCACTAACTCAGACTTTTTAGGCTTTCCAAATTCGTAAAGAAAAAAAATACTTTGTGAATGATTTTGCATAAGTGTACCATTTAAAATTCCCAGTTAGTATTCCAGTTCTTTTTTGACATATGTGTTTTAAGCAAACAAACCTTCATTGAAGAGGCCAACAACTCTAGAAGTAGTTTTAAGTTGTAGCTAGATTGCTAAGTTCGCGAAATTTTGGAATGGACTCTAGATCCTTCTCAGACCTTTGAAAAAAATAATAATTTGGTCAGAGATCTATCTAAAAATATCTCCCTTCTAAAGAATATGTTAAAGATTTTTCCGTTTGCTGCTGTTACGTAAGCATTTCATTCGCATTTTTAGTCCACTGTAACCTATTAGTAGATCCTGCCGCAAGTACAGGTATATGTTTTTTAGTAAAACCTAATTTTTATAAATAATACATAAGAGTAGAATAGATTATAGCAGGGTTACCTGGTAAAATTTAGGCGTTACTACCTTTCATTAAAAAAATATATTGCATGATCCATGAGCTTGGCTTACCAATTTTTGCCTGTATTTTTAAGACAAAAAAATAAAATATTGGAATATTACATAACGTTAATGTGAGTCACTTGACTTTCCGTGACTTCCGGTTTCATCAAGGCTAAACTTTCCATTTTTAAACGAGGCACCGTGTAATACACTTTGTATTTCTGGGAACATACCACGTCTAACTGTACATCATTTGTTATGATTTTGACAACTTTAAAAAAAATTAATATGAAATCCAAGGTGCAAAATATTGTTTAATTGAAAAAGCTATTTTTGTCAAACTTTTTTCGAAGAAAAATTATTCCTTGTAAACTAAGCATTTTTACTGAGGGAGTAAAAACGAGATATAAGATTTTGGCCCATCATAGCCAATATATGCAGAATAACACCTAAAATCCAAAAGTCTAAAAATATACAAGGTATCCTACTTAAAAATCAAAAGTTAAGGTTTTTTCCTTTTAAACCGAAAGTCACCGGATTTATCAGAAAACGTTAATATTGACGTAATCTGATACTGCCAAGTTTTATTTTTCTATCTAAAAAAGTGCAAAGAAAAAGAAGGTGCTTCTGGATTCACTGTATATTTATTTAGATATAGTTGCGCCTAAATTTTACCCGGTCACCCTGCTGTAATATATTTTACCATTATGTATCATCCTTAAAAGTTGGGTTTTGTCAAAAAACCAGATAGTCCAAAAAACGAAGCTGAAAAAAATGCAAACCTCGCAATTTTTTTGAAATGCATAGATTTGCATAACAATATTGGATAAAGCTTAACTTACCCTCCTCTTTAAAATCTATATTATGTCTATGGGCGCTCTTTATTTTTTAGGGGTAAAAACTACCCTTTATTGCTAAAACCTATAAATATATATATATATTATATATATATATATATATATATATATATATATATATATATATATATATAAAATATATATATATATATATATATATATATATATATATAATATATATATATATATATATATATATATATATATATATATGATCATATATATTGAGATGGTATAACCTTATGGAAAAATATTAAATAAAAATTTTTATTATAAAATATAAAGAAAAGGGAAAAACATAAAAAGAACATAAATTTCAATGGTAAAATGGGTCATATAAATATAAAAATTGGATTTAAACCAAGAAATAGGCATAAGGTACCTATGATAAACAGAATGAGACATTTACACACACACAAGAAATAAAAAATCACAGAAATTCACTTCGGAAAATATCGGAGAAAACTGTTCTTGACTGTAATAAATCTAAAAAGATGAGTGGAAGGCCAAATGTATAAAATAAATATGTAATGCTAATTTAATAATCATATTATAACAAGATAGTTATAAATATACAGAGGGTTGTAATAACAGTGACCAAAATAAACATTAATGCATAAAAAACCCTAGGCAAAACCAATAATGATCGACTCATGGAAAATTACTTAATATTAGGATTAGATTTAGTTAGAATAAGGTAGATTTAAGTTTAAACTAAGTTTTGACCTCATAATAACAAAAGTGTTTGGATTTTAATAAGAAAAAGGACAATTTTAAAAATTGTTGAAACAGTGCTTTTGGTATCCAATGATGCTATAAGAAGTTTTAAACTGACCGTAATAAAAAACCTAACAAACTATATATCAAAAGATAGGGAAAGAAACCATCTTTTTCATGATATAAATATATTTAGGGAAAAAGTAAAAATAAATACTTTAATTTTCGCGTATAGTGCGGAACGAGTTAAAGACAAAAATCGAGCTTATTAAACTCATATTGTGGAATTAATATAAAAACCTAAACCTTATAATTAGTCATAAAAGATGTGTAAAATTATCATTTATTTAGATTTAGTATAAGTTATAAGATTTAAACGGAGGTTTATTTGAAAAATATAAAAATATTAAAATATAAGAAGTCAGAAAGGATGACATCAATTTGTTTACATGCAAATAATTGTGACAAGATCAAAATGAAACTTATATAACTATACACCATTAAAAAGAGCATTAAATTTTCTAAATATCAAGTGAGATTATAGCTGCCCAGATAATAACAGCAATAAGGCTTAGTAATAAAGTTAAAATTTTATTATTCAAAATTGCCCTATTTGCCAAGTTAAAATTCTATCTAGGTGCCTGGAAAGACGCCATGTTACCTAAAATAGTGGCAATTGTTCTTGGGGTATATAAACGAATTACCCCGAAAAAGAGTGATTAGTAAATTCAGTCGCTAAAGTAACAACGCTCCTCCAGGGGTCGAAAAAGACAAAAGAAAGCGGTTTCATAGCTAAGTGCTAGACATAACCTAGAAAGTTGATACAGTTTTTTTCTTACAAAGTTTTATGTTTAAAAAAAAAATTAAGTAAAGTGTATATAAAAAAAATCAATTCAAAGTAAATATAATCAATTTACCTGGAGGTAGTGACAAATTACAT
>JAHBCN010002589.1:52500-80000 GCA_019359885.1 Listronotus oregonensis
CTGCCTTGTGTATCAGTTTTTTGGAGCCTAGCCAATCTTATTATGAACATTAAAATCCCCGAGGACGATTACTTGGCCAATGGAAACTGGGAAATAATATTGTCGATCTTTATTAAAAGGAAATCAAAGAACTCGTTTTAGGAATTGTCAGACGGGGACCGGTATATACAAATTATAGTTCCATGAACCCACAAAATCAGCAGAATTGCAGTAACCGCTGACCCAGCTAAAACTGCAACGTTAGCAATAAATTATATATAAATAGTAGGCTTGTAATAGATTTGTTAGTTCCAATTTATATTGTGTACTCGTTATTATAAGTATTTTATACTGTAATATTTAATAAAGGTCTTTTAAAAAGTACCTTTGACCTTTGCAACTCTTAACTGGCGCAGTCGGTAGAATAGTGGAAGAGTCTGCCCTTAGATCCTCGTCGGTTTTTAGCGTTTATCCACTAATTTTCAAGAATCTGTCTTCCAACAATCTAAAAGTTTACCTACGAAGATTACTAATAGTGTTTAGTACCAAAATTTGAGGAAAAAAATAATTTTACTGCAAATTAATGTAAATAAAGTGTAGTTTAAGTATTTTGTTTGGTGGAAATGCAACATAGCATCATTTATATTGTAAGTAATTTATGTCAGAATACAGGACTCTCTTACAACTAGTGCCTTGGGTGTTAACGAAGTTTTACCCACTACTAACCCCAGATCAACAAACTACCCCAATTACCATGGCTACACCACCAGAATTTGACATCAAAACCTGAGCATCGTTCCAGAATATGATGGCAACCCCAACGAACTTTTAACTTTATCCAAGCAATTACTCTGCTTTGAATCACTACTGGAACACCGCCGACATTAACTCCTTTCAAAATCAATAATATTTCAAGGAATTTTAAGCAAGTTAAGAGGAAGAGCTAGAGAAGTAATCTGATCTATGGCTGTCTTAACTGGCCACTATGAAAGAAACGCCATCCAGAACTTTGGAGATCAAAGAAACGAAAACTCGCTCACCAGAGACCTCGTTAATCTACGCCAAGGCCCTAATGAAACCCCACAACAGTTATGCAAAAGTTATGAGTCTACTAACACCATATCAAACTATGTCGGACTACAAATAACAACGAAACCGTAAAGGCAAGAAAAAAGAATTTTTACCAACAACAAGCCCTTCACCACCTTCCTGGCAGGACTACGGGAACCTCTTGGATCAACTATTAGAGCCATGACCAACAGATCTTGCTACTGCCATGAAGTATATACAGGAAGAACACAACATTCGGTACCTCCAGAAAAATACAAGCATTTCTTCTGCTCCAACTAACAGAACGCTTTCCAAACCAAACCCGCAACCTACATTCCAGCCTGCACCTTCTCAGTGGCGACCATTCGAACTAAGACAAAACATCCAACAGCAAGCCCGTGGACAGCCCTATCATTTAGACCACAAGGACCACAAGGACCAGCGTTCAGTCACAACCTCAGCAAAACTTCCCTTCATCACAACCGTTCAATGACCAAGGCCTGTTATTCAACCACCTAGATTCCAACCAAGCCAACCTATGAATAGACCAATCCAACATAACGTTTGGGCCAATCCACCTGGACCATCTCACCAACCAAAGCCAACACCATGGCACCACTTCGAGAGCTGTTACACAGAACAAAAGCTCCAAACTTCCGGCCTCCACAACAATCTAACCCAAAATACACTTTTGAAGAACTTTTAATATTGAACAAGACGAAGCCCTGTCAATACAGCCCATATGGCTATCCAAGAAGAACACATGGGGCTACAACAACCAAAAGTCCATCATTCCTATGAACAAGAATATCCTGAAGATTTTCAATACGAAGCCGAAGAAGTAAATTTTCAAAGAAGATCCAAGAACAAATGGAGAAACGTAGTTGAGCTACATAGCTATACAGACAAAAGGAGCTTCCTACATATCAATCTCTAATCCACCCCTTAAGTTCTGATTGACACCGGCGCTACAAAATCCTTTCTTAATCCAGACATTGCTTTCAAGTACTATCGAAACAATATCCAACACGAACCTTTCGTTGTTACTTCCATATTCCAAAACCACTCACAAGACTATTGTGCCGAAATCCCTATCTTCTCTGAATTCAACTCAAATGCCCAAATTAAATTTTATCTTTTAAATTTCATCAAACCTTCGATGGCCTCATTGGCCTGGATAATTTAAAGCTCCTTAAAGCTAGACTAGATCTACCAGCCTCCCAACTTTTTACCGAACACTCAGTCCTACCTATTGAGTATTATGAAACAAATAAAACCAATTTTATTCCATCCAACTAGAACCCCATTCAATAACCCAAGTTGACTTCCTGTAAAACAAAACCATGGAACGATTATACTTCCAAGACAAAACTCCAAGGAGCAACTGTAAGAGAAACCTTACAACAGCAAGTAATCAACTAGCCTGGACAGAATTAATCAATACTACTGATGATCCAATACAAATCGCCCTAACAGAACCAATAGAAAGCCGCGAAATTGATCTGGACCAATTTACCTATCACAGCGGATATCCTACCCAAGAATCTCAGGACCAATTTAAACAAGAAGCAAATCCACCCATTCGTACAGATCATCTTAACCCAGAAGAAGAAAGAGCTATAAGAAAATTGTAAAAAGTACGCTAGCATCTTTCACTATCCAGATTCTCCACTGACCTTTACCAACCAGATAAAGCATCACATACGAACAAAAGATGAGATTCAGTCTTTCGAGGTCATATCGATACCCACATGTCCACAAAGAAGAAGTAAAAAGCAAATTTCATCCATGTTGGACCAAGGAATCATAAAGACCAAGCCAATCACCTGGTCATCACCTATGGGTGGTTCCAAAGAAACCGATGCCTCTGGAAAGATCAAATGGCGCATTGTAGTGGACTAGGAAAGTAAACGAAAACCATTGATGATAGATACCCAATCCCTAACATAACGGACATCTTGGACAAACTTGGCAGATGCCAGTATTTCACAACTTTGACCTCGCAAGTGGATTTCATCAAATCGAAATGGCAGCAAACACGTTCAGAAAACTTCCTTCAACGTAGAAAATGGCCACTACGAATACGTAAGAATGCCATTTGGATAAAAATTACCAACAACTTCCAACGAGTGATGGACAATGTATAAAAGGTCTTCAAGGAGTCATCTGCTTGGTATATATGGACGACATTATTATCTTTAGTACATCTCAGGATCACATGTTTAATCTAGTAAAAGTATTTCAACGTCTGCGAGAAACTGGTTTCAAAATTCAAATTGACAAATGTGAATTCCTGAAAAAGGAAGTTAACTTTCTGGGTCACATCGTCACTCCTGATGGTATAAAACCGAATCCAGACAAGATTAGAGCTATTATAAACTATCCCATTCCCAAAACAGCAAAAAAATAAGAGGATTTCTAGGTCTTCTTGGCTATTATAGAAAGTTTATTAAAGATTTTGCCAAAATTCGAAGCCATCACCTTTGCCTCAAGAAAGACGTTAAAATCGAGCACACCCAGCAATTTCTAAACTGTCTAAATTTTTGTAAAAGTCTGCTGACAAAGAAGCCTCTTCTTCAATATCCAGATTTTTCCAAATCATTTAATCTCACCACCGATGCAAGCAACTTTGCAATTGGCGCCGTTTTTTCACAAGGTCCTGTAGGCAGCGACAAATCAATCGCAGACGCATCCAGAATTCTAAAAGAAACAGAATTTAAATATTCTACTACCAAAAAGGAAATGTTGGCTATTGTTTGGGCTACAAAGTATTTCGGACCCTATCTGTTTGGCCGAAAATTCAAAATTTTATCAGACCCCGCCCCTTCAAAAAGACCCAAACTCCAAACTAGTCAGATGGCGACTAAACTAGAAGAATTTGACTCGAAGTTGTATACAAAAAAGTGAAGCCAATACCAACGCTGACACCCTTTCCAGAGTAGAAATTCACACAAAAGAAACGTTTGATAAACCCCCTGACTATTTACAGATTCCAACGCTCTACGACCTAGTAGACATCGAAAACGACAAATCATCCTTGTTTAACAATCCTGGAACGACGCTCGACCTAGTGAAATTAGCAACAAATAATCCAAATACCACAAAAATACCCGAGGAACATGGCATTATAAAAGAGCTTAGACAATAAAGCCAGACAAAAGGAAAACAATCCCAAAAACAACATGGAGAACGATGACGAAACCAGACATACAACACAAAGAAGATCCTATACAAGGAATACCTATAAGGAAAAACCATTAAATTACTATAATAATCAAATTATTCTTAAAACTGTTAATACAATCCTGCAAAACCAGCAAAGGAACAAATCTTTGCCAACAAAATTAGACTACATGTACAATTTGGAAAGGATAACTAGAAAAGGATATTATTCAATTTTAAAGAATACATCGATCCCAAAAAGAAATATGCCATTCTCTTTAAAGATGATAACTTATATCATCTCTGTCCAACACTCTTCGAGAAGTTTTCAAGAATTCCCTTTTGATCTAGTAAAATGTAACATCCTACTGGAAGACGTTAATAGCGAAGAAAGACAAAAGCAAATTATCTCCGACTACCACCAAGGCAAAACAAACCATAGAGGCATTTCGAAACCGAAAACCAGATTCGACCCAAATACTTCTGGCCAAATCTTAAAAAGGACATAGAAGAAGTAATCAACCTTGCGACATCTGTCAAAAAGCAACAAATATGACAGAAATCCTGCAAAACCAAAATTTATGCTGACACCAACACCAACCAAACCTCTTGAAATAGTCCATCTAGACACCTTTCAAGCCGGGGGCCAAAAAATTTCTCACCATTATTGATGCCTTTTCCAAATACGGTCAGGCATATCCAATAGAAGGATCAAATGCAGTCAATGTCCTTAATGCCCTCCTAATCTTCATTACTCACCATGGAATACCCCACATGATAGTCTCCGACAGTGGAACTGAATTTAAAAATGGCCATGCAAGAATTCGTAGATACTCAAAAATCTGATCCATTACACCACCGCAGATAATCCACAATCCAATGGAATGATTGAGCGATTCCATTCAACAATCATAGAACACCTTAGGATACTACGGGAAAAGAAAAATCTCTTGAAGTCAAAGAACAAATGCCCTATGCCATCCTAGGATACAACAACTCCATACATTCTATGACTAACAAGCGACCTATGGATGTTTTGAATGGCCACTTAGATGCTCAGGATCCATTTGACGTCGACATTGAAAAAACTCTTATCAACAATTATACTCAGCAACACCGAGAAAAAACAAAAACCATTTATAAAGTTAAACGAAAAATTACAAGGCACCAAAGAAAAATACATCGAAAAGAGAAACGCCAAAAGACAAGTTCCCCATATCTTACAAACCAAGCACCAAAATATATACCCGATCAAAAGAAACAAACTTCTCCCAAGATTTTCCCCCAAAACCGTTAAAACTGACAACATCGTGACTATCGACACACAAGACACGACAGTTCACAAAAAGAACATAAAGTCATCTCTAAAGAACTAATACAAAAATACTTTGCAGATGTACTTTAACCGGAGCCCAAGAAATCCTAATCCAGGACCTCAAGGACAACCCAGGAACCTTTCCCCTCGCTGGGCCAAGCCAGGATCAAACTAGCACCCACGATTTCATACACTACTTCGACCTTCAGCCAATAGTAGCAGAAGTCGACCTACTAAAGCAAAAATAAAGCTGTTACTAATGCAATCAAAAACGGACTAAGCCATCCATACTTCACAAGTCTAATAATTTGACCAAAGCCTGCAGTACCTTTTAAAATCCGCACAAAAAAACTCAGCATTTTCTATCCCCAAAAATCCAAAGAGGACTCCTTAATGGGCTAGGGCTAGTGAAAACCATATCAGGAAACCTGGAAAGAGGACGCTATAAAATACGACAAGCCATTGCATCTCTTCAGCAAAACCAGAATAATATCATCACACAAGTAAACCATCATATGAGCCTAAACAAGAAAGTCATGGATAATTTCAACAAAACTATAACCCTTATAAGCCATAATGAAGAAACCATTGAAATAGAAACAAACAAGATCAGCTCTGAACTTAATAAATTCATTTTGACTTTAATCACTTTCTACAAACAAAGAAAATACTGGATCAACTGAACCTGGCACTTCAAGTTGTCTTACAAATCCTCAACGACCTAGAGGCAGCTATGACATTTCAAGACTAAATACCTTCCAACAGCCTTATTAAACCAGAAGAATTAAATGGACCATCCAGAAAATGTTAGAACATCATCCAGAAAGCCAACTTTTATATACCAAGATGAAGACCTGGCAAAATAGGATGATGTCATCCCCGTGGACGCTACTTCAATGAGAGGCCCCTCGTTTTATTCTACTTTTCCCAATTATACACTCAGAGCAGTTTTCCTATTTCCACCTTTTTTCCATACCTAACACAAAACCCAAACGACCATCATTCCCCTGCCCCTTACTTAGCCCTAAATTTGAACTTTACCAATACATGGATGTATCCTGTAAAAAATGGACCCGAATACTTATGCCCCGAACAATTTCTACAAGAAAATGAACAACAAGACTGCATTATTCAAATTTTCAGATAACCAACACCGAAGCAGCTTGTCAGAAAAAAAGATCTCCATCAACGCAACCTTAATTCAAGAAATGACGGAAGCCTTACATTGCTATATTCCCCAGGAAACCAAGGTCTCAACTCAGTGTTCAACTTCAAAACTAATGGTCCTTAAAGGAACGTTTTTATTAAAGTACCACCAAATTGCAGTTCAAACAAATAACGAGGGCATTTATAAATTCCCAAACAACCATTCAAGAAGAACCATTAACTCTACCAAAAATAAGAACAAACCCATTCAGGAACAGATTAAGTTAAAACCACTAAAACTGGACAAGATCCCTCTCGATGAACTTCACAAAATATCAAAGAAGAAGAACATTTACAACCAATTAAAATGGAAAAATGGACAAATTCCACACCACTTTTGGATGACACCTATCTACATTACACTAACCATTTTTCTGATTTTTTGGGAGGATCAAAAAAAAACAAGTTTGGAGAAAGAAAAATCCAGAACAAAAACCATCAATGCCAAAAAAAGATGGAAACCAGTTTTGTTCGTCCCTTAAAAAACTTTCCCAGGGGATGGAGAAATTATAGTTCCATGAACCCAAAAAATCAACGAATTCAGTAACCGCTGACCCAGCTAAAACTGCAACGTTAGGGGAATAAAATTATATAAATAAGTAGGCTTGTAATAGATTTAAGTTGTTCAATTTATATTGTGTACTGTTATTATTTAAATATTTTATATTAAAAAATTTAATAAAGGTCTTTTTTTAAAAAATACCTTTGACCTTTGCAACCTTAACTTACAGCAGATGAATTTAGTAGAAGATCTGAAAGTAAATTTAAGCCAAAAAAATATCAGGCCTACCCAATTCGAGGGTTTTTGAAAACCCCAAAAAGCCAGGTCGTTGCGAACGTAAGCACAAACGCCGCCATGGGGTCGAAAAGATGAAAAAGAGTTCATAACCTGGGAAAAGGAGGTGGTTGGTTGCTGTTTTGGGCTTATTTATTTCGGTAAGAAATAGGAAAGTGGGGTTTGGAGGATTGAAGATAATGGTGAACAGAGTTCACGTTAGGTTAAGCCCCATATATTTGTAAAAAAGATATCAGACTTTTCGATGGTGGCCCCCAAAAAGTACCCCTCGCCCGGAGAACCGGAAATGGAGGGATTTTACCCGGATAACTTTATGAGGGAAAAAAAAAAAAAAAAGAAAAAAGAAAGAAGAGGAAAACTGATCACCGCCCAGAACCCGAAACGTACTAAGACTTGAGTCCTTTAAAAAGGGGAAGTGGGGTGGTACCACCCCCCAGGCAGGAAAGCTCCTCTACCACCTACCAATAGTTATTATAATAGTTATAGTAATAGTTATTTAATTAATTTATTTAAAAAACAATTAATTTCAAATAAACTAATAATAATTATAATTTAAAAAAAAAATTATATATAATTTAATTATAATATAAAAATAAATAATAATTATTAAATAAATTTTATATATATATATATATATATATATATATATATATATATATATATATATATATATATATATAATTTTCCTAAAACATTAATACATTATCACAGTTCCTGGCATGAAAATTTCGGATTAGGCTAAACTTATTCTACTCTTAAAAATCTCCATTATGCTGAAGGTTGCTTTTTATTTTTTAGGGGTGAAAACTACTCCTTATTGCAAAATCCTATAAAACTTTCATATTAAAGCTTAACTCTTTTATCTCACTTAATTTTTTTAATACAGTAAATTTTTAAAAAAATAAAATATTTGTAATTTAAAAAGCTACAATTTGATACTCTGGTAATTTTTACGTATCTTTCTTAGTTTTTTAGTTATTTTAAAGATAAGGTCATTTTTTATTAAATTTCTGAAATTTGACTTTTACTTGCAGCTCTTTTTTTTTAATTAATCAATTTAAATCGTTAACATTTTAGAATGTATTTATGATACATATATTAAAAAAAATTAAGAATGGGCAAGGACTCATTTTAATTAGGGTGATATTTGGGGTGTTGTTTTTGAAGATTTTTGCACTAAAAAATTTTTGTCTAAACCTTATTTTAATCATAACTTTCTCAATTTTTATGATATAAACCTTTTTTTAAGAAACGTTTTCTTAAATGCTGCAAAATTTTTTTTATTTATTTTCCTCAAAAAATACGTACATTTTGCGTTATTTGCCTTTAAAACTCTGAAATTATGTGTTTGATGATAACAGCTTACCATTAACAAACCCAATTTGGTTTGTATTAGTCCCACAGCAATTACATAAAGAACCATTTTATTCGTTTTTTTAAAAGCTATAATTTTGTTATTTAGAGTTTTTTTGATAAAATGCATACTTATCGAGTTATTTCCAAAAAACCGAACGTTGATTTTATCAACGAAAAACTCCGACATTCGATCGCGAATAACTCGAAAAATATGCATTTTACAAAAAAAATGCATGGAACATTTTTTGCTTAGAAATCATTTTTCTATCGATTTGTGTGGTCAAAATATATATAAAAATTCCCCCTCTGAGATGGTTTGGCAACCCCCAAGGTAGAGGCGCCCTTCGGCATGATATAGATTTTGAGCCTCGGACTATTTGCTACCTACTGTCAAAATTTCAAGTCATTTTATGCATTTTGAATAAATTGAGAGGCAAAATGGTTTGTTTCCTGGACTAAGATACCTGCAGATTCAAACGACCGTATCTTAGACTACTGTCCTTATCAAAACGTTTACAAAAATATAAATTGAATAAATTAGTAAAGAAATGTCTTTTGGCATTAACACTTGCTAACAATTGAGAATTTCCTGGTATATTGCGCATTCCTTTGTCACTTCTATAAACTGTCAATGAATTAAAAACAGGAAGCACGTTTCTCTTTTTTTTTTTTTTTTTTTCAAAATTTCAAGTCATTTTATGCATTTTGAATAAATTGAGAGGCAAAATGGTTCGTTTCCTGGACTAAGATACCTGCAGATTCAAACGACCGTATCTTAGACTACTGTCCTTATCAAAACGTTTACAAAAATATAAATTGAATAAATTAGTAAAGAAATGTCTTTTGGCATTAACACTTGCTAACAATTGAGAATTTCCTGGTATATTGCGCATTCCTTTGTCACTTCTATAAACTGTCAATGAATTAAAAACAGGAAGCACGTTTCTCTGATAGCATAATAAAGTTTTCCTAATGTTTATGCATAGAATAAAAATCAGAAGAGTTAAAACATACATCCTTTTTAAAATAGCTTGCAAAACAACTCAACAACACCCTTTAAAACTCTTTGCACTTATTCATCTCGTAAATTTACACATCAAAGGATCATAGCGTATAACTTTTGTTTTTAAACCCCGGTGTGTTTAGTTTTTATTTCCTGCTTTTAGTGCTTATTCAAAAAGTTTTTATTTGGCAAGCTTATATTTACCTATATCAAGCACTCTAAATTTACAAAACTAGTAAATTGTAGTAATGGTTTTTGAGATTTACCGTAACATTGACAATCCGCGATTGTAACTTATTTAACTATGTTGCTATTCTATGTGACATAGTTCACTCTTATACGGGGCTGTCAGTAATCGAATTAAAATAATTGAAAAATCGTATTTAATTACTTCTCAGTAAATGGATTACTTTAATTCAATTTCTTTCCGAAAAAGGTAATTGTATTTGGATTATCATTTAATAAGATAATAAAATCGTAATTGGTAATTATTTTCAACGAATCCTCAGTAATTTAATTACTTAGAAAGTAATTCAATTACTTATTAAGTAATTGAATTACAACGAAATATTCAATTACCTTTCTTTATGGAAAAACTGCCAAAATTTTAGCCAGAAAGAGCATCTTGAAACACGGCGGGCCACTTTAAATCCGGCAAACGCCGTCTCCGCGCCAATTAAGTATTTTCGATTGATGTTACCGCCACCGTTTTTATACTTTTTTTTTGTGGAAAAACCTGTTGATGTTTGGGATAGGATGAAAAGACATTTTTATTTTAGAGCCATTTAATGTTGAACTTGCCGAGAAAGCAGTTTAAATAGTGTGACGTGCACCTATGATGCATATTAGTTAGTATAAATATTTTATTTGTTTACTGTATCGTGTTTAATATATGTGGTAAGTAAGTAAAGTAATTGCTAAAATATTCAATTACTTTTAGTTTAAATTGATAATTGAATTACTTTTAACAAACATGCTAGTAATTGGTAATCGTAATTTACTACTACTTAGAAGAGTAATTGGTAATTGTAATTGAATTACTTTTTAAAAGTAATTGCGACAGCTCTGCTTCTATAAAATGGCAATTATGTCTAAATCATTCATCTTGGGACAGTCCACGAAGACTAAAGGCCTAAGTACTAACGTGTCGTGGTTGTCTAAGAGGTAGTTTATTAACACGGGACTTAAATATTTGGAGATTAGGGAGAAAACTTTTGCGGACAGTAGGTTCCACAGTCTGGACACTCTAGGAATAAAAAAAGTTGGAAGTTCGAGGCCTTTCAAGTTGAATTCTAAAGAGATGCTTAGAAATGATACTAGTTGTTGCTCTGTAGGGTGCTGCCAAAGTTGAAATTATTTTCTCGGTGGCTTCGGGTGCTTTCCTATAAGCGTCGGATCATTAATAGTACAAGTGGAATTAAGAATTTTAAGAGTTGTGGATTACGTCATTCCCTAAACATTAGAACAATATTCCTTAGAGGGTCTAACTATTGATTCAGAGTATACAGATTAGAAGCGGAAAATGGTTTTTGGCTCGTAAGACGATACTAAGCTTTCTTGAAGCTTCTGAGGCTATGGCTGTTATGTGTAAAACCCAGGTGGGGTTATTCTTAAAAAGTAATTCCTGCAATGTTGGATTACCCTTGTTTTGCAGAAACGTAATCAAGGTGGAAATCGGGTAAATCCGTGGGTGAATTAATGAACGCCTTATGTCGACTTACCATTATTTTTTTGCAAATACACTTGCTTTTGCAAATGGATTGCCTTTTTTATCTAATAGACAAATATAAACTATTAAATTGAGATGAAAGGAAAAACTACACTCCATTTTTTGTGGATCTTGGGAATCCTGGAGACAAAACACGAAAAAACGATCTTTGATCACGCCATCCGTTGATCATCCGCCATAATTTTTATCATTTGTCTTAACGCGCATGTCGGGCGAATCAAAATCGAATCGAAAATTATGTCGTAGATATCATGTAAGTCACGTTGGTCGAGAACTAAGCAGAAAGGGACTGAGGTATTGAAAACAGAAAAAATGTCCAAAATACACTGAAGAACAGTTGCGCACAATCGTAATATGTTGCTGGGCATTAAAAAGACACCACTTCACAGCCAATAAAGTTGATCATGGATGACAAAAAATACTTCGTCAAAAATAAATCAAAAAGAAATTTGAGGGTAAGAATTTAGTCTGGTGTGCCATATGAGCGATGGGCATTTCAAGGCCTTATGTTGGACGGGTGAGGCATTGGATTCCAAGATTTATACTGAGCGATACCTTTGAAATTGGTGGATTTTATTAACACACATCACCCTAACGATGACATTATATTTTGGCCCGATCTTGCATCTTGTGACTACTCTAGAACAATAAGAAATTGGTTAGAGACCCACAACATCCCATTTGTGCCCAACAACTCCCCAAATCCACCCCAGGCTCGTCTGATTGAAGATTTTTAAGCAATAATAAGTAGAAAGGTTTACAAATATTAAAAATAAACAACAGTTACGACGCCGAATATTCCAAAAAAATTTGCGAAGTAGACAATAACACAATCCAGAACATGATGCCGCAGGTTAATCGAAAATTGCGTACCATTAAAGACTATGGACCTCTAAGTATAATTTAAATTGTGTTTATTGTTAAGTAGCTATTAGGAAAACGTTATTAAAATATTATTTGAATATATTTTAGCGTTTCCTCTAAATCGTTTATTAACATTTTTCCGAAACCTTTTGTTACATACGTTAGGTAAATCTCGCGATAAGCTTTTATATAATACAAATTGTGTAAATAAAAGCTTTATTTTAATTTTTTTTACGGTTAATTTATTTTAATTTAAATAGCAGATTTTTTATATCAGTTAAATAAATTTTGTTACAGCATTTCATTCATCATTTTCATTTATTTAATAGAAATTAAGTAACAATGATGGACCTATTGAGTGCTCGTTGAATGACCCTGTACCCTTGGAGTTTAACATAGATAACCTAACTTTAGATATATAATGGCTAATCTCATTTATGGCAAGTTTATGCTAGCGCGCACTAAACAAACGATAGTGTCATTTAGCATGCGTATTTAAAAAGCAGGACCAGTGTCAGACTTAGAATTAATTAAACGCGTAACTGTCGACAGTACACGGTTTTATGTCAGTTCAAAGACGACGAAGTTTGAACGCTCCCTGTATATGTAAAGTTTTGCTTTGGTTGGGGATTAGTAAAGGGATCGTGTAATACACTGTCACCCGTCGTATATACGACTGGACTTGCAAATGGCCGTACAATAAACGGTTTTTTGAGAGATTGGAACAATCTTGTAGACAGAAGGGTAAAAAAATGTTTGTACAAATAACATTAACTCTTTTCCTGCTTAGACTTATGTTTTCGATAGCGAGAAAAGGATATTGTAAACATCTTAAATGTATTTATACAAAACGAGCATATATTTACTAGAGACAGCCTTGCCGTTTGGCAGTGCGAGAGAGAAAAAATAATCATGGTATAACCTTTCTCCGTGACTCCAACGTGCCGATTGATCGACGCGGAAAGACCGGCCAATCCGCACGCAGAGCGGGGTATATATTATATTCCTTTTACCGACCAATGAGCAGGTTGGTGGGAGAGAAAAGTTATACCGCTATTCTTTCTTTCTTGCACCAATGTTCGCTTTTCAAGCGGCAAAGGTACGTGTAGTAGGTATATGCTCCAAGGGAATACGTTTTATGTTGTAACCATGGTTACTGACTTTTTAGATTAATGCAATGCATTTTTTGTTCAGATTTTTTCAATCCGAAATAAACGATTAAAGTGATTTTTTTTCAATTATGATTGCGTATTGATGAAACAAAAAGTTAATTCTTAGATAAGCCACAAGAGTCATGTTCAGTCGCATTTTTCATTTTTTATGATTACTAACTATAACGCATCAGTTGTCAACCATCATCAAAATTCCTGGCTTTCCATAGCTGTAACATTTAGAAGAACAAAAGTAATTTAAGGAGCAGACAATGGATAATATGTTCATTTTCGTTTAAGAACAACACCTAATCAAACCACTGTGTTTCACTGGTTCAAAAAGCCAGTAACCGTGGTTTTTTTAACCAGTGTTTTTATATATATATATATATATATATATATATATATATATATATATATATATATATATATATATATATATATATATATATATATATATATATATATATATATATATATATATATATATATATATATATATATATATATATATATATATATATATATATATATATATATATATATATATATATATATATATATATATATATATATATATATATATATATATATATTATATAGACAATTCCATAAAATTCCACCTTAACTGAACCCCAAAATTGCAAAATTGCTTTTTTGAACACTTACCTGCCCAAATATTTTTTTTCATCAAGTACGATCTCTAACAAGATGTTTCCATGGGCGAACCAAAAAGACATATAAAAGGGTATTTTTTTATCCACTAAAAATTTTTTTTGCCAAGGATATTTTCGCTGGTCCGTCACACCTCAGCTAAGTACGCTAAAAATAAAGATTTCGTAAATGTTTAACAGGCAAAATTGGTATCAGTAGTTTTGTAAAGATCTCTAGAATAGAGCCTAATTACTTAACTAGCTTAAATCGGGTTGTTTTAGATGGTTTAGGAGGTTATTCGTCCGGCCAAAGCGCCGTTTTAATGCCATTTACGCAATCTGACCCGAATTTCGAGTAAAATCGACCTTTGTAGATGAGGCACACTTACTATAGGGGTACCAATGGCTTCCTTATGGTTCCCACTATGCAACCCAGCTCTTTACTAAGCCCAGCGAAGCGCGTTCAAAAAACTATAAGTGGTTATTTAGACCAAAAATAGCCGCTTTTTCACGATTTGGTCCGAATTTCGAGTGAAATCGACCTTTGTAGGTGAGGCACACCTACTATTTCAATACCAATGGCTTCCTTGTAGTCCCTACCATGCACCCCAATGCTTTATTAAGTCCAGCAAAGTGCGTTCAAAAAGCTACAAGTGGTTATTTAGCCCGAAAATAGTCGTTTTTTCACGATTTGGACCAAATTTCGAGTATAATCGACCTTTTTAGGTGAGGCACATTTACTATTTCGGTACCAATGGCTTCCCTGTAATCACTAGTATGCACTTCAACTCTTTACTAAGCCCAGCCAAGCACGTTCAAAAAGCTATAGGCGGTTATTTAGGCCGTAAATAGCCGTTTTTCACGATTTGGTCCACATTTCGAGTGAAATTGATCTTTATGGGTGAGGCACACCTACAATATCGGTACCAATAGGTTTCTTATAGTCCCTACCATGCGACCCGACTTTTAACTAGGCCTAGCGAAGCGCGTTCAAAAGGCTATAAGCAATTATTTAGCCCGAAAATAGCCGTTTTTTCACGATTTGGTCCATATTTCGAGTGAAATTGACCTTTGTGGGTGAGGCACACCTACAATATCGGTACCAATAGCTTCCTTATAGTCCCTACCATGCGACCCGACTCTTTACTAGGCCCTCCGATGTGCGTTCAAAATGCTATAAGCAATTATTAACCCGTAAATAGCCGTTTTTCACGATTTGGTCCATATTTCGAGTGAAATTGACCTTTGTGGGTGAGGCACACCTACAATATCGGTACCAATAGCTTCCTTATAGTCCCTACCATGCGACCCGACTCTTTACTAGGCCCAGCGAAGAGCGTTCAAAATGCTATAAGCAATTATTTAGCCCGAATATAGTTTTTTCACGATTTGGGACAAATTTCGAGTGAAATTGACATTTCTAGGTAAGGCATATCTACTATTTCGGTACCAATGGCTTCCTTGTAGTCCCTACCATGCACCTCGACTGTTTACTAAACCCACCGAAGCGCGTTAAAAAAGTTATAAGCGGTTATTCAGCCCGAAAATAGCCTTTTTTCGGTTTTTCACGATTTGGTCCAAATATCGAGTGAAATCAACCTATATAGCTTATTAAACGCGCTTCGCTGGGCTTTGTAAAGAGTCGGGGTGCATTCAAGGGGTTACAAGGAAGCTATTGGTATCGAAATAGTAGATGTGCCTTACCTAGAAAGGTCGATTTCGCTCGAAATTTGGACCAAATCGTGAAAAAACGGCTATTTTCGGGCTAAATAACCGCTTATAGCTTTTTAAACGCACTTCTCTGGGCTTTGTAAAGAACTGGGATGCATAGTAGGGACTAAAAGAAAGCCATTGCCACCGATATTGTAGTTGTGCCTCACCCACAAAGGTCGATTTCACTCGAAATATGGACCAAATCGTGAAAAAACGGCTATTTTCGGGTTAAATAACCGCCTATAGCTTTTTGAATGCGCTTGGCTGGGCTTAGTAAAGAGTCGGAGTGCATAGTAGAGATTACAGGAAAGCCATTCGTGCCGAAATAGTAGATGTGCCTCACCTAGAAAGGTCGATTTCACTCGAAATTTTGTCCAAATTGTAAAAAACGGCTATTTTTGGGCTAAATAATCGCTTATAGCTTTTTGAACGCACCTCGGTGCGCTTAGTAAAGAGCCGGTGTGCATGGTAAGGACTACAAGGAAGCTATTGGTATCAAAATAGTAAGTGTGCCTCACCTACAAAGGTCGATTTCACTCGAAATTCGGACCAAATCGTGAAATAACGACTATTTTTGGTCTAAATAACCGCTTATAGCTTTTTGAACGAGTTTCGCTGGGCTTCGTAAAGAGCTGGGTTGCATAGTACGGACCATGAGGAAGCCATTGGTACAGAGTACAGAGGTCGATTTTACTCGAAATTCGGGTCAGATTGCGTAAATGGCATTAAAACGACGCTTTGGCCGGACGAATAACCTCCCAAACCATCTAAAACAACCCGATTTGAGCTAGTTAAGTGATTAAGTTGTATTCTAGAGATCTTAACAAAACTTTTGGTACCAATTTTGCCTGTTAAACATTTACAGAATTTTTATTTTTAGCGTACTTGGCTATGGTGTGACGAACCAGCGAAAATTTTCTTTGCAAAAAAATATTTAGTGGATAAAAAAATACACTTTTAAATATTTTTTTGGTTCGCGCATGGAAACATCTTGTTAGAGATCCTACTTGATGAAAAAAAATATTTGGGCAGGTAAGTGTTCAAAAAAGCAATTTTGCAATTTTGGGGTTTAGTTAATAATTATAATTTAATATATATATATATATATATATATATATATATATATATATATATATATATATATATATATATATATATATATATATATATATATATATATATATATAATATATATATATATATTTAATATATATATATATATATATATATATATATATATATATATATATATATATATATATTATATATATATAATATTTTTATATATGAAAATAAACATATTTTAGTAAGGTCCCAATTATTATGTCTTTTAAGTTCTTCTATATAACAGAATAAACCTCGTGACTTATTAACACGTCCTATTAGATTAGATTAGATTATTTGAGCGGAGATGGCGAAAAATGACCTCCACCACTGCAACCTTACCAGATTTATTGTGGTTTCTCCTATCGTTCTTTAGAGTACCTTGTCTAAGCCCGTCTTCTTAACTAGACTCCAGAGTCTCGACACTGGCCACTCCATATAACTTGCCGGTTTGGCTTCTCCTTCCCAAGCCTAGTAAACCTGCCTGCATAGTGCTTCGCAATGGCACCATCACATGTAAGGCTGTTTCTTCAGCTCCTGGCAGAACCTACAGGCTATCCTCCACCAGGTTTATTTTTCAGGTGCTTGTTGAGTTTACAATACGTTAGTTGACCTACCACCTTACGACCTTGCTGTGGCTCAGTAGGTCCGATGTAAACTTGGCGATCTTAAAATGCTTTGTCGTTGTCCCGGTGTTTGTACCCACCAGCTTGAACTGTCTGTCACCCAACTCTAATAATGCTTTGAAGAGACCTGCCGATACCGCAGAATGGCTCCGGGCCTATCATTTCCAACACGTCCTATGTAAAGTTGTTTCTTGAAAAAAAAACTATGCGGAACATTAATAAGTCTGACCTAAACAAGGAAATTAAAACTTAAGAGTTTATAGGAGTACATTTATTTAACATAAGTAATGGTTTTAAAATAATTTTTTTAGATAAGTTAAGTTGCTCAATAAAATAACTAAAAACAATTCTGGTATGTTTGACATGATATACAAAATAAAATATTACTTCAGATTTAATATGTTAATACTATTACAAATTAAAAATACCAGTAAATAAGCTCCTAACTTTAGTTTTTTTAATAAAAATACAAAACCACTTTAGTCAAATAAAACACAAAAAAGTCAATGAAACAGTAAAACTTGTTTAGAATCTATAATTATATAGAAATTCTATTACAAATCACTAAATAAGTCAGTCCAAAAACTAAAAAATCTTACACAAGCGGTCAAATTCCAAACAAGGCGAAATATTAGCAAAACCGCGTCAAATTGACAAAGTACGAAACTGGCCGGCGACAAATGTGAAAATAAAATCGATCTGCTAGTCCGTTCTGCGCATGATTTAAGACCCTAAGTGATGACTACAGCCACGGCGCACGGACACATTTTTTCGCCCATAAAATCTAACATTTGAACCGCGCATCCAATACCCTTTACCAGTCCATATGAAGGTCAGTGGAGTTTAAAGAACAGATTTTAGATGTCACTATGGCTTCACTCTTAAAAAGAAACGACCACTAAATTTAACAAATCCAAGAAAATAGAAACTCAAAAGAAATACAATATAAAACTTTAAAATCCTCTTTTAAATTAAAGTTATATAAATTGTACAAAGATAAAACCGTAAAATAATGCAGAACGTAGTGGTTTTATTAAGTTTATTCCCTGAAAATTTTATTGTGAAAGTAGTTTTACTATGCGAGCAGCGTTACATTTAAATTTCTTATTTTCACAGGAAGGGCGCTATACTTTATTATTGTGAATTTTTAAACTTACTGCTGGTATAAAAATGAAAAATGTGGTGCATATAATTATAAATTATGATCTTCTGGATATAAACCTTGTAAAGAATAAAAATGCCTGTTGGTGTTATGTGATGTTATGTGATGTTATAAACGGTACTCGTGGTTTATTACTACTACGGACCGATTTATTTACTATAAAAAAATACACCAGTATCATTTTTTTAACCTAAGCAAAGTCTATGTAAAAAAACAAGTCTCCGCAATCCGCCAATCGTCCAAAACGCCTCTTGAAAATTTGCCGGCCAATAATTTGCTCCAGTGTTACCAACTCCTGTAGTCCGGGAGGCAACCGCAAAAAACAAGCTAATAAGAGATACGCATATTTTTTTTCATATTACTATGAACAATAGTAAATTTAAACCGCACTGCTACCTTGGTCCAGCGGGTTCAAATTGCATTTTTTTACCTTAAGAAAATCGTAAAAAAAAGTTTTTTTTTAATATAACTTGAAAACTATTGATTTTAGGAAAAAAAAGAATATAATTAAAATTGATGGTCTAATAAAACTACGTCACGTTTTTTCCATAAATTTTTTGTAGCCTTTTTAGTTTTTAAGATATTAAGATAATATTTATTATTTCAATTTAAAATAAATACGCAAATATCTCAAAGACTAAAAGAGTTTTACAAAAAAATGTAAAAAATGCCTTTTCGTGAGCTCTATAAAAAAGGTTATATACACATTTTAAATAAAATAAGTAATAAAGGAGATATAAGCAAAAAAGTGATTTTGGTCATTAAAAATTTTGCTAATAACAATATTTTTTTGTAAATATGTTCTATAGTTTTGTGGCGGATTCATGTTTCAGTTTGTTTTATTTGGGTTACTTACCTTTCTACTTTTTGGAAAATGTGACCCTCTTGGTCCGGGTCCCGGGGTATACGGGCTGACCCTGTCCAGCACTATTGACTCCCATGAACTTGCAGATCGCCTGCAACAAAAAGAAGAAAACCCCCAAAAAATTCAAAAAAGACAGAAACTAAAACAAAAAATTAAATTAAATTTTTAAAAAAATTTGGTCTAGTTTGTTTAGTTTTTGTCTTGACAACGGTGGCCTACTTGCCACCGAAACGTAGACTAATATTTGTGATTTTTTTGGGTTGTCTTTCGGGGGTTTTCTTCTTTTTTATTGCAGGCGATCTGCAAGTTCATAGGGGTCAATAGGGCTGGACAGGGTCAGCCCGCATACCCCGGAAACCGGACCAAGAGGGTCCCATTTTCCAAAAAGTAGAAAGGCGAGTAACCCAAATAAAACAAACTGAAATATTTTTTTGGTACAAGTATGTATACCGGCTCCTATCCATCTAAAAATTAATTTAAAATTTTCTGTTTATTAACCAAACAAGCTAACACACATGTGCCTCGAGGCAATGGGGGATAACCTGGTAGCACGGGTATCTTATTTAATTTTTCTTGGTTAAATAACTGTACCCATTCCGATCTACTTAACACTTTAATTAAAATAAAATTTAAACTTTATTTAATTGAAAAAAATTATAATATAAAGTTCCTCCTTGATCTGGTTGTTATATACGTGACATGACGCTTGACATTTCCCGATCTACAATAATTTATAAAAATAGTTCAGAATGATCTTGAGAAAATTTTAATCATATTTTTAACATCAAACATTTTTTATAGTTTATTTAGCATTAAACTTTTAAAAATTTCTCTTATTAAGCTATCTACTTCTTCTAGGCTTAAAGCCATTCTTATTTAAATTATGGTATTTACTCATTCATTTTCTTCTTTAAAATATTACAAATTAAAGTTTAAACATTAATTTAACTAAAACAAAATATAGAAACTATAAAAAAAAATATGTTAAAAATATTATTAAAATATCCTCAAGATCATTCTAAACGAGTAACAGTTTTAAATCGATGATAAAAATATTTAAACGATGAGCTATACACATAGTACCATAGAAGATCGAGAAATGTAAAAGCGTCCTGCCAGGTATATACTACACTTTTTTTTTTAATTAGATAAAGTTTAAATTTTATTTAAGTTAAAACTTCAAGTTAATCGGAATGGGTACAATTATTGGACAAAAAAAATTTAATAAAATATCCGTGCCACCAGATAATCCCCCATTGCCTTGAGGCACTTGTGTACTCACATTATTTAATAAGTAGAACATTTTGAATTAATTTTTAGATTGATCGAAGCTGGTATACTTAGTTTTACCAAAAAAATATTGTTTTTAGCAAAATTTTTACTGGCCAAAATAACTTTTTTGCTTATATCTCCCTTATAACTTATTACTTATTTTATTAAAAATGTGTATATAACTTTTTTTATAGAGCTTACTAAAGGGCATATCTTTTTATTACATTTTTTATAGCTCTTTTTAGTTTGTGAGATATTTGCGTTTTTATTTTAAATTAAAATCGTTAATATCTCAAAAACTTAAATAACTACAAAAAAATATATATAAAAAAACTAACGTAGTTTTATTAGACCATCAATTTTAATTATATACCCTTTTTTTCTAAAATGAATAGTTTTCGAGTTATATTTAAAAAAACCGATTTCTAATGATTTTTTTTTAAGTTAAAAAATGCAATTTTAACCCGCTGAGCTGAGGCAGCAGTGCGGCTTTGAATTGACTTTAGTTTATAGTAATATAAAAAAATGTTTTATGCGTACCTCTTATTGGCTTAGTTTTTTGCGGTTGCCTCCCGGACTATTGGGATAATTCCCGATTTGTGAAAATTTCTTGACTTATAACTTTTTTCTAGATTTCGGCAAATATGATCTTTTATTATTATTAAGGTAAAGGTCCCAAAGACTTTCTGATCTAGAATTTTTTTTTCTAAAGCCGACACTTTTTTCAGTAAAATAGTGGTTTATTGATAAATCCTCGTTATGCCGAAAATGGTCGCTTAAAAATTTTAAAAAGATTACCCGTATTTCTTGAATGATTCTGAAAAATTTTAGTTAAATTAATTTTATTCTGCACCTTTTATGAGTAAACGTTCCTCTTCCGTGAAAAATTTCGGAACATTGGAACAATAGGAATTATAAAAATATGTTGCCCCTCATGTTTATGTAGACAGTCTTGTGGAGCTTATTAAAAGAAAATTTTAAGCAAAAAAATGTATGCGAAAACCCAATCTTGTGCCCCCTATAATCATTTTTGCTCCTAAAATGCCTTTTTTTTATTAAAATCAAAGTTTAGGGACAAATTTTTGAAAAATGAAAACCCAAATCAAAAATCCAAAAAGAGATATCGTTAGACAAATTTAAGACAAGCATGTTAAAAAAAATTAGCTAAACGGTTGAAATTACTCTACAGCTCATTAGCTGTACAGTGATTTGGGTGGCTCAGTATAGCTTCGTCCTACTGTACGTCCCCAATGACGTATACGGCCACAGACATATAACAATACAGACGCTTCTATTTACATTAAAATTGTCTGACAACAATACCAACCAGTCAGTAGAATTATTCTCCCAATATAAAAATTTGACTATACTAGTTTTACACCGGCACTGACTACAAAAAAGACCGATTTGAAGCGTCGTTTAAGGCGCAAATGTACACTAATGTTCCCAAATGTAGTCTTTTCCGGGAGCCTTAAAGCTTCCTCACTTAATTTGCGTACTTATTAAATTTAGGTCTTTTTAGCAAGAGGAAGTTTTAACTACAATTTTTTTCTACTTGCGTGTACAAAGTACTTACCTTGCGCACGCAAATGAGTGCGCAAAGTTAAACTTTGCGCGCGGAAACTCTTTTCGCACGCATTTTTGTTCTGCATATTTGCCGTATTTATGGTCGATTTTTTAATGTATTAATAACTTCTGGATGAAATAATATATAAAAAAGGGTTGTACATATTCTTTTATTGTGCTTTATTAATTTTTAGATACATTTGACGCTTAGTAAATATTCCATATCAATTTTCTTTATTATCATTTTAATATTTTTCCATGCACCATGTTTCATAGACACCATGCTAAACAATAAAAAATCAAAAAAATTTTCTTGTTGCTGCAGCAACCAAGTACAAACATTTTCTAATGTCACGGAAGCATCAGAAAATTCGGTAAAAAGTTTAAAATAGGTTTCTAAGAATGGAGGAAGAATTGCAAGACGATGTTTTAAAAGCCGCAAGTTTGTCCAAGTTAGAGATCCTGCCGGCAAAATCAAAAGAAAAGTACGAGAAACAGTATTATTCATTTGAAACATGGTGTGAAGAAAAAGGCGTTAGAACTTTGAAAGAGGAGGTACTTTTAGCCTATTTTCTCAAATTAAGCAAGGAATTTAGTCCAAATACTTTATGGTCGAAATACTCCATATTGAAAAGTGTTTTAAAGATCAAGAAAAATGTAGATATCGGCAAGTTTTATAAGTTGGCAGCATTTATTAAGAAACAAAATGTAGGCTTTCGGTCAAAAAGTCAAGGATTTTTTCAAAAGAAGAAATATCTATATTTATTAATGAAGCACCCGATGAAATATATTTTTAGATAAAAATTGCGACCATTTTCGGACTTGCTGGCGCCTGCAGACGAAAAGAACTTGCAAAAATAAAAACATCCGACATCGAGGACAAAGGCAACCTAATTGTTGTGAAGATTCCAGACGCAAAAAACTATACCTCACGTACTTTCGCCCTGTCTGAAAAGATCAACGACGGAAAGTATTTGTTCTTATATTGGAAGTATACAGCATTATGGCCACCGACAACACATCAACGGTTTTTCGTATATTTCAAAAGTGGAATTTGCACACAACAATGCGTTGGGATCAATACATTTGGGAAGATGCCTTCTGAGATAGCAGCATTTTTAAAGTTGGCGAATTCAGAGCTATATACCGGCCACAGCTTCCGGCGATCTTCTGCAACGTTACCTGCAAATTCCGGAAAAGGATTCATAGATATAAAGCGGTTAGGCGGTTGGAAATCGACAACGGTAGCCGAGGGATACATTGAAGAATCAACAGGCTACAAAAAGAGGTTAAGTAAAAAAAATAAACTGCAACAAGCCAAAAACTCTCAAGAAGCCAGATAAAATGTCCTGTTCCACAGACGCTGTTCAATCAGCTAAAACACAAGATTTCGTCTTAACATCGAGCAGCGAACCATCATCGACGTTCCTAAGAAATCATTTGAAATCGGCCATAAACCTTCAACATGCAACTAATTGTACTTTTAACATGAATATTGTTAATAATTATTAATAATAGTTTTTTTGTATAATCAGTTAAAATAAAAATTTAATTATTTACTTTGGATTTTTTATTTTTACTGAAATATTCGTATATTTCTAATAATCATATTCTTTAATAAAACGCTCGTAGAAAAAGTATTCGCAAGTAGAAAAAGTATTGTTCCTAATACTTGCGCAAAGTGACTTTTCCGCACTTAAAGCTTATCCGAACTCCGCTTCGTGTCGTTCGTCTTACTGCTTTGGCGTGCGAAAAAGTATTACTTTGCGCATTTATTAGGAAAATAACTATTTTAATCTCTGAAAAAAGTTATATCGAGTGTTTTCTGGAATTATTAATTATAAAAATCACTTAATTTACTACTGACTAACTAACTGACTCACTAAATCACTCACACATTGAGAGTGAAAACTTAAAATTATGTAGGTAGGTTTTAAAGAAAAGTGGAGGAAAAGTTCCAAAAACTGCACATTTTGTTCTTGGAACGTTCGGAAACAGGGTCCAATATCTTATATTTAGAGGGTATTTTCAAAGTTTGCAATCTGTTTAAACCTAAGTTTCTAAAGTCAAAATTGACTTAGAATTTTGAATGCAAGCAGGATTTGACTCATTAAACAAAGAAAATCGCCACATTTTACCCATCACACACCAAATTAGGAGCGGTTTAAAGGACATTAAATTAAACAATTTTTGTACCGGTGTCCAAATAAGAAAGGACGCCGGCTGTATCTCAGATAATGTTTATCGCACAGCGTTGGGAAAAATATTTTCAGTAAAAGTGGTCAAGAGAAATAGTTGGAAATTATTTTCAAGTATCTGAAGTGGCCGCTAGGGGGCGTAACTGCAATCTTGAATCTAAAAAAGTGATATTTCTGTAAATTTTGCTATATTAACGTAATAAAAAAATACCTGATCTTTAAAGTCAGGGATAATCTGAACCATTTTTGTTTGACAATTTTTGCTATATCTCTAAAAATTAAATTATTGGAGGGGTATTCAAAGGTTTCCGAAAACAAACCCTGTATCTTCGCAACGGCTGATCCGATTTTAACAAACTTGGGCTAGTTAAAAAGAGCTGTGTTGGGCTATAAATGTTATAATATTTGGAGGTTCGTTAGTTTTACATGTCGCCTTCTCAAAAAAATTAAATGTATTGGTATAATTTTTTCTTTATAAAAAAGTAGCTAAATAATGCCTACACAGGCTTGCGAAAACCGCATCTCGATATCTTGTTCCTTACCTAATATTTAGACCAAAGAAAATTTTATACGCCAATATCTCAAAAACTATAAAAGCTACAAAAAATTGTATAAAACATAAATTGTGTATTTTTACAAAAGCTCTAATTAAGGCACAATAATATTTTTATCTAAATGCAGTACTTTACGAGTTATAATCAAAAAACGAATTCCAGGGGTATGTCTTGAGAAAATCCTGAAAATTCGATTTTTGATTATAACTCGTAAAGTATTGCATCAAGACGAAAAGATTATAAAACCTAAATTAAAGGTTTTGTAAAAATACATAATTTATGTTTTGTAAAATTTCTTATATCTTTTATAGTTTTTGAGATATTGAAGTATAAAATTTTCTTTGGTCTAAATATTAGGTAAGGAACAAGATATCGAGATACGGTTTTCGCGAGCTTGTTTAGGCATTATTAAGCTACTTTTTTATGAAAAAATCATACCAATGCATTTAATTTTTTGAGAAAATTAACCAGTTCTGTCGGAATATCGAAAAAAGCCCTCTAACGGCGACATGTGAAACTAACGAAACTTTAAATATTATAACATTTATAGCCCAAGAAAAGCTCTTGTCAACTAGCCTAAGCTTTTTAAAATCGGCTCAGCTGTTTCGAAGATACAGGGTGTGTTTTGCGGTAACCTTTGAATACTCCCCACCACTTTATTTTTAGAGATATAGCAAAAATTGTCAAACAAAAAAGGTTCAGATTATACTCAACTTTAAAGATTAGGTATTTTTTGTAACATTATTTTAGCAAAATTCACAGAAACATGACTTTTTAGATTCAAGATTGCAGTTCCGCCTCCTAGCGGCCATTTCAGAAACTTAAAAATAATTTCTAGCTATTTCTCTTGACCACTTTTACCAAAAATATTTTTTTCTCAACGTTGTGCGATAAACATTTTCTGAGATGCAGCCGGCGACCTTTCTTATTTGGACACCCGGTACATAATAATTTTATTGTCAGACGCTTCATAATCAGTCTCAGGGTAAGGTTCTACCTACGGAGCAAGATATACTGAGGAAATAGGGATGGGAATCCCCCTTCTTACGTTTATCCATTGATTAAATTTTAAAAAAAGAGATCCTACCAAAGACACTTATAGTCGAGGAAACGAAGTAATGCTCAAGAGATTTCTTCTGCAGTAAGATGGATTTAAATGCGTTTTTTTGCATTCGATTCGTATGAACGTCTACAAACTTTGTGAAAAATTTAATTAATGGAGAATGAAAAACTGGATTTGTGCATTGGAAAAATGCATTTTCGAAATGCTTTTTAAAGTTTGCAATTATAAAAACATTATAACTAGGTAAATAATGATGGAAATGAGCCCAACTTTGTTACTCGGGATTATCGAGGTCGCTAAACACGAATATAACATTAACAAGGGCCTAATTTTGTTACTTGGAGGGTTTTTGTAGTTGCTGAACAAAAATATAAATTTGACAAGGGCCTGCGGGGTACCCAGTGCGCGCTATGGATGATGTAAACATGTCTTCTGGAGTTTTACGACCTAATATCAGCCAAATTTTGTTACTCGAGGCGTTTTTGTGGTCGCTTAATCCGAATATGACATTGACAAGGGCCTGTGGAGTACCCAGTGTGCACTAAGCATCGTGTAAACATGGTATTCTGTAACAGGTACCAGATTATGGTCTTCGAGGTACCCGGTGTCCGAATAGGTTGGTATCAATGTCGTCTTCTGAAATTTTGGGGTAATTTGTTAAAAATTAAATCTTATAATTTGTGCTTATGGTATTTATTCATAAAAATGTTTTTGATAATATTTTGGTATAAAAAATACATTTTTTTGAAAGTTTTGCACTTAATAAAGAATAAATTATTCATCATTCTCACTGCTTTCTTCTACTTCTTTTTCTTGTTCTTCTTCTATATTCTGCACTTCTGTTTCAGCGAAAAATATATTTTTTCTTCCATAAAAGTAAATGTTTGTGCAGTATGTGCCAGCACAATTTTCGCAAGCTAAATTATAGGTCAACCCATGTTTTCTGCATTCACATACGATTGGGCGCAGCAGGTACTCCACAGACCCTTGACAATATTATATTTGTGTTCAGCGACCACGAAAACCCCCAAGTAATAAAATTGGACTGATATTAGTAGGAATTGTCGTAAAACTTTAGAAGACGCCGTTTATACCATTCTTAGTGCGCACCAG
>JAHBCN010002589.1:85000-88709 GCA_019359885.1 Listronotus oregonensis
TTTGCTGGTCTGTTTACAGTTTTTTTTCCGATGGGAAATTTGTTGGAAATGTATGTTTTGTAGTGTTTAGGTTATATGTTTTTTTTTAATACTATTATTTTAATATGAATGCTTGATAAAGGATAAAAATATATGTTTTAATAATTATTTGATAAGGTTATAATATACTTTACTGAGGTTTTTTATGTCAGATTCTTCATTTATTGGAGTTATCATTTTTTTTAATATAGATCATTTCCAGAAATTCTCTCCTCTGTTATTTCGTTCCAGTTTCTAGGATTTTAGTGTTGGTATAGTTAAATTTATGTGAAGTTTCATTTTCATGATTAGTTAGAGCGGTTTTATTTTTTTGTCATATTTATGACCGTTAAGACGGTTTTGGAGATGTTGTGTGGTTTGGCCAATGTATACTTTGGGACAGTTATTACATGGTATCTGATAAACGATATGAGTTTTTCGATTTTTTGGAGTTTTGGTTTTAAGGGAGCTAAATTCCTTTTGTAATAAGTTAAAACCTTTGTGGCATACAGAAATATTTTGGGGTTTAAAATATCTTTGCAAGTTTTCTGAAAGTCCTTGTACATAGGGTATTGATACAAAGTTATTATTTAAATTATTGTTTGTATTTTGTTGTGGAGGGTTATTATTTAGATTTTGTAGACGGGATGTGAAGATTGAATTAATTAGTTTTAAAGGATAGCTATTGTTTATTAAAATATTTTTGGCTTTTTTAACGCGTTATTTCGGTAAGAAGGATCGCTTAATTTTATTGCTCTGTCTGCCAGACCTATTATTACGGATTTTTTTTTGCGTACCTTTTTACTCAAATAGCTCAAACTAACTAAATTAAGCCTCTGTTTTATAAATAAATTTTAATTATTACTTAGCAGTAGTTATTTAAATTAAAGGTTGCTTGCCAATGTCACTAAATGTCATCGGTAACGTAAATTAACATAGGAAGGTAATCAAAATTTGCGCATTTTTACTTTAAGAAATGCATCTTTGCAAAAAAAGTGTAACCTTAAAAAGCCAGAGAATTGGAACTCTTTGTTACTATCTTTAAACTTTCGAGCCACGACATACAGGAGGATTATCTTTAAAAAGTTTTCGTGTAAATGGTATGACATGGAAACCCATATAGTCATAAAATACAATCTATAACATACTGGAGGCCCCATCGAAAACAGTCCAGCGAGGTTTACAGCTTTGTGAAAATTTAAAAAAATCCTCGGATCCGTATACTTTTGTTTTTAGGGAGACATATTTACACATAAATTCCATTACTAAAACTTTAACCCCTTAGTGGGGGCGGCAGTCACTCTTATTTTTTTAAATGGGAAGTTGATGTGGACAGTTATTTCTGTGGTTTTATTTTCTTTTGATCTGATCAAATATGGATTATACTATTGCGGAGAGAGCAAAAATTATTTTAAAAAAAAAATTTTAAAAATGTGCAAGGAGTAACGACAATTTTGTATAATAAAAACATGCAGATAGACACGTAAATCATGGATAATATTTTAATAAACAATAGCTATCCTTTAAAACTAATTAATTCAATCTCCACATCCCGTCTACAAAATCTAAATAATAACCCTCCACAAAAAAAATACAAACAAATTTAAATAAAACTTTTACATTATTGTCAAGGATTTCAGAAAACTGTGCATTTCCACCCATTTTTTTATAGAAATTTTTTCATATTTTTTAAACAAGGAATTGCCCATTACAATATATCCGTCTATTATTTGAACACCCTGTATAATTCAAAAATATTGAAGGCTAAAAACTTTTATATTATGTTTTTGCATGATTATTGTTATGTTATTGCAAGAACAGCGATATGACTAAGTTGAAGTGCAAGAGACAGCGTATATCGGCCGCTGTTTTAGCTAAAAAAGTTGCGAGTTTTATTTATTATTAAATGGATAATAAACAAATTTTAAATATTTATATCTACCCCAAAATACTAGTAGAGGCCTTATGGGTGCTGTAAGTCACGTGGTTTGGCAGGAACCAATTGCATCGCAATGTCTTTCAGCTGGGACAGCTGCCGATATACGCTTTCTCTTCCATTTTAACTTACCCCATGCCGCAGTTCACTCGAACTAATGTTTTACGTTCTTGATCACCTGGCAGGTAGAATGTCCCAGCGAAAAGGTTTGTCTTTAACAATATTTATTTTTGTATATAAATATCGCTATGTTAAAATATCAAAAGGCCGATTAAGCTCTGCTACCCTTCAGCCATGTCTGCATTTTTGTATTTAGATTTAATAATTAAAACAACTATTGTACAAGTTTTTGTAGTGCCTACACTTATTGTTATTTTTTTTTTTAATTTCAAATAAACCGGAGGTCACTTAGAATTTTTATTATATCCATTTGTTTGCTAAATTAATATTATCTGAAATATAACACGATTTAAATCAGAAAGGCAGATGCTTTTGTTTTTTGAAATAGATATAGAGGTCATTTATAATTGTATATTTAAGAATTGTAACAAACTAAGTGTTTACATTTTGGCAATAATTTAATGTAAATTGTAATACAGTTGCTTTCTCTTTTATTTGACAACTTTGTAAAGTAGTACTTTTGGTAGTATTTTTGCTTTTAAGGACTTGCTTTTCGGACTTACTTTAAGGTTGTTTTTTATGTTATGTCAAAGATAATACTACTACGGATAAGATGAACCATTCAATGCTATATTTTTTTTACCCCTAAAGGGGGTTTGGCTAACGCGAGCCGATGTCCATCGAGAGATTTTTCGCCATCCTTTTAAAGAAAGTTAAACAGTGTTTTCCCGGGAGGCCCCTTTCTATTGGCGTGATGAAACGCGACTACAAAAACCCAATCCGTTTAGCCGCCCGCTTTCGCTCTTCGTGTTCCGAATAAGGGGCAAGCGACAGACATTGGAATGTCGCAAAAGGGTTTTTTTCCCCCGGGGCAGGGGTTACCGACTTAATTTTATTCGCATTTACGGAAGCATTGGGGATCTTCGAACTGATTCAAAACGCCCCCCCTTTTAAAAGAACCATCTATTCGTAGTAGTATTATCTTTGGTTATGTTTACCAAAAAAAAATCACTTAGTGTAAGTTTGGGGTTCTTTTTAAAATTTAAAAACTATTTTTTACATTCGTATAATGTAGTAAAATTGCTGTATATAGTGTATTTTGTTTTTTTTTTTTTTGGAACAATATAGTCAAAATATACATAAAAAAATATAGTCACTTTCGTGATATTGCCGTCTCTTTTTTGGATCAAAGGTTATATAAACCTCAACTTTCATTAAAAGCCCATGATAATCTAAATTATTAGAATAAAAGGAAAAGGGTTAAAAAAAGAATTAGGGGCTTTTTTCTTAAAAAAATTTCCTTTGCAGGTAAACAATATATTAATTTTTTAAGCTAACTAAATTTTGAAATTTTATAAATAGTTTAATTTATTAGTAATACTATTTATCAATTAAATAAACAACTTCGATAGAAGCCATTTAAACATATTTTAACACAGGATTTTTTCTTTTGTTATAACACACTTGGCATTTCTTAAACAGCTTTTTTCAGAAGTCTTTAATTAGAAGCTTTTTATGCATCTTTTTTAAGACGGTTTTGTAAGACAAACTTTTTTAAACATCCCAAGTTCTATTTGAATATAGTATTTTTAAATGGCATAATATGACGTTTGGGCATTACTTGTCCTTGACTGC